>CAMPDV010003245.1:0-47820 GCA_946699065.1 Loxodes magnus | reverse complement strand
ATAGAGTCTTCATATTCTTAATAAATTTGGTAGATAATTAGAATTATTTATTAACTTTAAATTTAAGAAATTTAAGGATTTATTAGTAAGAAGAAATGAAAGTTCAATATGCTATTTTTGCTTAAATTAGGCAGATTATTTAAACTACTGAAAAATATAAATCAAATTTAAGTGAAAACTGCGAGTCTAAAAATAATCTAGGCTTAATTAGCCTTTTAATGATTATGTTGCTTTTGCTTAAAACTAGTTATTCTTTAAGGATTTAACTGATGCCTGGCTAATATATTTATCATTCCTTACTAGTCAATTTTTTTTCCTAGCTTCACTTTTAAATATTCAAATAGAAATACGTTAAAGCATTTCTTTAAGTCAATTAAATATTTTATTTATGCTCGTTGAAGAAGCAAAATAGACAGAAGGAAAATAAGGAGAAGAGGCTAAATAAAACATAGGGACTTTGGAATTTAAATATAGAATACAGTCTCAATTTATAGCAGTAAACATATATTGAATTAGATTTCTTAAGCGCTTTAGTTTTAATATATCTAAGAAAAATATCATCTCTCTTCATTAGTCTAGTCACTTATGCTATTTGGCTTTTTCTTAAAAGATCCGAAGTAAAAGTAAAGAATATAGAACCTTCTTACACTTTTAAATAAGTAAATTATAATGCTACTTTTAATAACTCTCTTATTTGCTACATTTCTTAAATTTAAAAATTATGATTATTTAGTAGTTTTCTCTACCTAAAACCAAAGTCTATATCTAATATTTAATAGAGTTAATGCTTAAATCTGGGAAAAAGGGCTAAATTATTATATTATTTTAAGTCAAAGTTAAAGCTTTATGAATTATATTTAGTCAGCTTATTTTAAATCAAAAATACAAGGATAAGAAAATTAAATTTAGAGGAAGGTTGAATAACTAGATCCTAATAGTTTTTTGAAAGAAAAAGTATATCCTTTAATTAGTCCTTTAATTTAAAAATAGAGATATTTGCAGACTCCGATAAATAAACAAATACTTCAGATTTTTAAAACTAGCAAATTAGATAATTTAAAATTTACAAATATAGATAAGAAAATACAATCTCTAAGATTAAAATTGAATGTATTTTCAGACAAATTAAATCCTCAAAACCAAGAAGTTTAACAATTAGTGCAAAATATTTAGTTAAAATGCATGCGAATGGATAAAGAAGCAATTTGAATCTCATTTTAGTAAATCTTAATAAGATTAGAAATATAAATAAACTCACAATTTGGAAGAATTTTACTTTAATTGAATGGCCTGCATAATAAGTCGAAATTCCTAACATTTCCTTATGTGTCAATCTAAAAAAATTAACATTAAGAAATATGGAAATTTCAGAGCTACAATTAAAATTCATAAAGGATTTAATTAACCTAGAATATATAGAATTTAGTTTAGAATCATTGAATTATTGGGAAATTTTTAATAAAATACTGCTAAGACATTAATTTGAAAGTCATAAAGTTAAGAGATGAATTAACATGTTGTTCAACTGAGGGATAATATTTGCAAAATAAAGGTAAACTTGTGGAATTAATTTAACCAAAAAATTCGTAAAGGAACATTTAGATTTATGTCCTAATTTAACTAATGTTTCATTAGGAAACTATTTTAGTATTGAAGATTAAGTATTGATTTAACTAATGAATCATGATATTAAATCATTAAGTTTATCTTATGGGTGCTTCGCTAGTGATACCTTTTCTAATTTTTTTCAAAGCTACACAATAATTTAACCTTCAATTAAATATAAGATTTTAGGTATTTTAATGATTAGAATTTACTACTCTTACTAAAGAACTGCCTAATTGGAAGACTCTTTACTTTAAAGGACCGAATTAAAGTGTATGAATAGGGCTTTATGGAAATAGGAAATTATGGGTAGATTTTTGAATAAATCTCTCTGAAAAGTAAGATAGTTACTGATGATACCTTAAGATATATATTTCCAAAATTGCAGAAAGCTTAAAAAATTAGAGTTGTAGATTAATGAGATAAAAACTGAAACTATTCAAACAATTAGTTAGTTTTGTGATTAGTTGGAGCATTTTTATTTCGGATGATGTGAAGCATAAGGTGAGAACTGGATTAATGATGTATTGAGTATTAAGAGGTTGAATAATCTAAGTTTTTATAACATGAACTAGTTAATTAATCAAGATGTAATTTAAATTATCAAAAGCGGAAAGAGGTTATACAGTTTTGAATTTAAGCAGTAACCAATATATAACTGAAGAGGCTTTTCCAATCTATGACGAAAATGATATAATTTATCCTTTTTACGAAAGATTAAGATTTTAGGAATTTGGAGAATGCCTCAAATAAGTAGATACTTAACTTAAATGCTCTATGATTAAATTTAGTAAATTAAAAATTTATGATAGATTTGGAGAGGAATTTGATATAGAGAGTAATTTCTTACTGAGAAATAATGAGCTTAAAAATACTTTTTACATTTAGAGTATTTTTAATTTAAACCTTTTATAATTATTAAGAACTTTAAGTTAAATAAATAAAAAATCAATTTTTTATGTTGTTACTATCTTAAAAGACATTTTGGAAATAAATCACTTAAAATTAATTTTAAGCTCTAGTAAAGATGGTTTTTTTTAAAGCTATATAATACAATGTTACCAACTAAATAAAATTATAATAAAAAATATCTAGAAAAGTTCTTAATGACTAGCTAGAGACAAATTTTCAGGATAAGCTTAAATTTTTTCACTAATGAAAAATGGAAAAAAAAGCATAAATATCGAGTAGAAAAATAGAAATTAGCTTTTTTCTATAAAAAGATAAAAACTTTAAAATTTAACCATAGAAGGAAATAAAATTTTAATTAAGTCTAGAAGTTAAAAGTATTTTTTAATCAAATAAAGAAAATAAAAAATATAAAAGTTAAGTGGGAAAATAATTTAGATAACTAAAGGTATATCAAAGAAGTAAACATCGAAATTATTTCAAATGGTTTCAGCATTGGCTTTATTTTATATTAATAATTAAATGCTAGCAAATACAAAGCATCTAAATTTTAGATAATAAAAAAATTAAATTTTTACCAGAGAAGCAACTTCATGACATTAATACAACTTGATTTAATTAAAAATTCAACCTTTTGCATTCCGTTGATTTTATCTTCAATTTAGCTTAGCATCTTGATAAAGCATAAACTTTAAAAGAGATAACTTAATTAACTATTAAATTAACTAAATGATTTCATTTTGTGAGTTTCTCAATTCTTTTGTAGTTTTAACATCTATTATATTCCAAAAAGTTATCATTATTAAATCACTTTAGATTTAATCATAAGAAGTAATTCTATCTACATGATTATATATTTCTAATTATTTACGCTTTAAATTCATAAGAAGAGATTCTTATTTTCAATTTAAATTTCTTCTGTTTTTAAAAATAAGAAATTCTAAAGTGTTTCAATTTAAGATTTGATATTATTCAGTTATAACAATATTTTCAACATGAATTTAATATTTTAAAGTTAATTGATTTTAAGAGTAAATAAGATAGTAATGTAATAAACTCTTATAATAATTTAAGACAAGTTTTTTATATACTGTTTGTCTATTTCACGTCAGATTCTTCATTCGTCACTTCTCAATTTTCTAATAAAATTTTATTTTTCATCCTTTGATTAATATTTCTAATTAAGCTAAACTCTATGATATCTATTTTATCCTGCTTTCCATATAAAAAAGAAGCAAGTTTGTCAGAAAAATATTATATACATTTAAGCAGACGAAAATTAAAATAAAGTAAGAGTAAAAATCCTAGGGAAATATTCTAATATATTATGAATTTTTCTAACTTTATAATTAAATGCTAGCATTCTTATCCAAAATTATATTTCATTTTCCTTCTGATTTATAGCAATTTCTAAAATTAGCAATAGAAAATGCAGTATCTCAGTAAACTTTCATAGTTTGCTTTTGAATGTAATTAAATTTTTATATGTTTAAAATAGTAGCAGTATGGGACTCAGTTTTGGTGATATATATTATATTGCTAGAATGTTAATATTTTTTACTATTAAGTTAAAGTATGAATGATATAAATTAGTATGATTTAAGGTATTTCCTAATTATACAAAGTTAATTTGACATTTAGAAATAGCAATTTATTTTAGATATAAGCTTAATATTTTCTTATATGTAAAATAGAAAATTTTTGTGAATAGCCACTTCATAATAGTTATATGATATTAGCCAGCTTTGATTAAGAAAGCTATAATTAATCTTAAAAATACTTGAAACTTCAAAATTAGTCAGATATTAAATATTTGATGTATAATTGTCAATATTAGATGCTTTTATTTTAAGACTGACTAATTGTTAGCAACATGGTTATTATTCTGTATTAAGAAGCAAAAGAACTTAACTATCTTCAAGCTAATTTTATTCTAATATCTTAATAATATACATCTATTTGGAGACATTATCAAATACCCATGAATAAGAATTATAGTTCAAAAGATTTTAGGAAATAGCTATGTAAGTTTCATATATGTCTTAACCAGTTATATATAACCCTATTATTTTTACAGTTACTAGTATTATCTCATTAAAGTTATATTAAGAATATATTTTTATAAGTTTAATGAAGAAAAACTTAATTATCTATGTGGTATTTTAAGATAATAAAAAAAAATTTGGGTATATTTATTTCTATATAATATAAAATCCATTTAATAAGCTTAGTTTTTTTTCTATTTTTTAGGTCATTTAAGAGATTTTATTTCTGCCTCATTTATTGAATTTTTGGACTCTTCGTTGTTTTATAATTGTGTTTATTTATTTTGCTAATTTTTCTAAATCTTATTTATGATGATCTTCTTTTAAATTAGCCAAATTTTCATTCTATTTTGTCTACGAATTACTCTTTCAGATTTTAGATTTTCAAAATTTTGCTATAATGTAAAATCTTAAGATAAGGTTCTAATTGAGTGTCTTCAGCATGCTAGTTTGTCTTTGTAGTTAAATCTGGTAATACTTTTGAAGTTTTTTTCTGCTAGATAGTATTTTTATGTATTAGAATAGAATTTTTTACAGCTCTCCCCTTTATAGTTCTTAAAATTCCACTTGAGCTCGGAGAAAACAGATTCTCACAAGGTTCTTGTAAAATTTTTCTTTGGCTATTTTGTTTAAAGCACGAGCAAATAGCTCCCATTATTTTTAAAATAAACCTAAAATTAAATAAATAGCCTTGATTTTCTATTAACTTGGTTAGTAACTATTAACTTAAATAATCTTAAACAGCCTATCTTTTATATACTTTCCTAGTAATATTTCATATTATTTTCACTTAACTATATTTCTCACTTGCATATCCTCATTGCTTTTCTTTTTTATTCTAGAGAATCATAATCAGATAAAGAAGAAAAAACATACGAAAAATAATTTTTTACTAAATATTCACAAAAAATCAGCAAAATTTCGATTAGTTTTAGTTTAGATATGAAATCTAAATGAATATCTTACTATAAATATTTTTTATTCTTAGAGAGCAAATATTTAATAGTCAATATAGCTATACTTATATAAAGCATAATAAGATATATCTATTTCTACGCTTTTATCTAGTTCCTACATACATTCCTCAGCTATTTCTTATGCGCATTTATTTATAAGCAAAAACATTTATTTTTATCTCTACAAATTAACAATAAATAGTTGACTGTAGAATTGGGGGTAATTCTATATATTATAAATTATAATTATTAGGGAAAGAATATTCAGTTGCTTAAACCTATTTGTAAAATAAACAATGAGGCTTTAAATAAAATTCATAATCATTATTCTTTTAACTAATTTACTAATTTCGACGTATTATTTAAAAAAGCAAATCAATAGAATAAACTACCATCTCATTTTTATTCTTCATTAATAAAACATTATTTCTTTAAATAGCCATGTGAGTATAATACAATTCGGCAAGCAATTCCTAAAGTTAAGCATTAGAATTAATTGAAAAAGTTTAATAATAGATATGCTATGGGATTACTAAATTTAATTTGTATCTCAGCCATTTTTTTATTTTTTAGATTGAAGCTTCTAAAGGACGTGCGCAGTTATAAGCATTTTTAAGAATATTGTAAGCATTTTAGTTTGAAATATGAAATCATTTTTGATATAATTTCATATAGATAATGCTAGCATTGCTTATTGATAAAATAATATATTTTTTTGCTATAGAATTGATTTAAGTAATTGGTATCCTTTAATGAAATAGAAGAACAGACTGAGTTAGTGTCACCTTTAAATGAATTTATTCTACTTATTATTAACTATAAAGGGATTTTTTAAAATAGAGAATAGAAGTATTATGTAAAGTAAGGTGTAATTTGGATTTCGTGAATTTGAAAACAAATGAAGCTTATGCTCAAAGTCTTAAAAGTAATCCTTCTTTGCACTTTAAAAGAATAAATGATCTCTATGTAAATAATTGAAAAGCTTTGCTCGATGAATATTTATATCGAATAGTCACTTTTATAAATTTCTTATGAGAGGTAAACAAATTTTAAAGAGTTAGCAATATGTTAAAATTATTTATTTTAACAAAAGACAATTTGCTTAATTTAAATTAGCAAGAAAAAGTTGAGTTACACTAGATTAAAGTAACTAAATTAGAAATGCGCTATGTATAAATTAGATATAATAATTAATATCTATTAGACTTCTAGCAATAATTAGTTACTAAGTATTTATATTAAATTCTATTATCTCAAGCTAGTTTAATTTTATTGCTTTATGAAAGTATAAAATTATAATTAAAGCAATATTTAGATCATTAGAGTTATATGAATTCTCATTTTAGGAAATTACATTTGTTTGAAAGAAAGAAAGAATGTCAAAATTAATTTCCTTGAGTTGAAGAAAGAAATATGATAGCAATAAAAATTTATTTCTTTCGTTTAACGAATATTAGAGTGCATCTTATAACATTTCGAGATATGTATAATATATCAACTATAGAAACTTTCGTATGTTAATTATATTAGTAAAGGTCATTAGTGGATCTACCTATTTAAAAAGATTACTATTTAGATAAAGAGATATAGTTTAGTTTATAAATTTATTTATTTAGAAAAAATTAGCTCAGGTAGGTAAATCAGTCGATTAGGTTGTAAAATTTTATTAAAAGTCAGAGAAAATTGAAATTAATATTAATGTTCCAATCTTTATTTATTTGCCTTAATTATTTTTATTTTTCTATGAATAAAACTTTTTCCTTTATGTTTTAATATTTTTTCCTGCAACCTAAAAGAAAAATTATTTAAAACAAAATCAGTAAAGTTTTGTATAATTAATACAGAAATGGATCTATGAAATGATGCTAAATGTATAATCACATTTAATAAAGAAATTTCATATCATTTTATTTATTTTTTATTTTCATAAGAAAGAATAAAACTTGGTAGTTTGTTTAAAACTAATCCATTAGAATGGATGTAATTATCTTAAAATTTATTGCAAAGTCTGCTCATTCCTAAAAAAAATTACTCTTGTAAACTAAATTAATTTTATGAATTTTGTTATTTCTTAAAAATATTTATTGAGTTTCTCACTTTTTCTATTACCATAGAAAATAAGTCCATCTATTCCGTGTTGGCTAAATGATATAAATTTAATTAAATATAAACATTATGGGGAAAATAATCGAGCAACATAGTCAATAATTCATAAACGAAATAAAAGTTCTAGATACAATTTTAGATTAGTAAAACTTAAATCATCCTTTAATTTAATAATTTATGAATTTAGATTTAGCTTATTACTTTCTTCTTTGCTTTTAAATAATTCTTCAAGATGTTTATGTAAATAAATTGTATAAAATGTAGAAATAATTTAACTTATATATGGCTAATAACTTCTTAGCTTTGGTTTTATCTATTAATTATATTGGTATACTTTATCAATTATTTTTTATTTTTTAATGTTTCGAAATTTTTTCTTTTTACATTAAGCTTTTTAACATTGCTTTTTTAAAGAGGATTTTGAAAGCAGACAAGAAAATTGAGTTCGAAAAAGAACTTCCAGTTATGCTTTTATCGTTTCCTATTCGAAATTTTAGGAAGCAAATGTCTTTATTTTACAGGTGTAAACTTAGCAGGAGATATTTTCTCCCAGCAATTTTACTTTAATCCTATATATATTTTTGTTTCAATTTTAGGAATTCTTACTGGAGTAAATGTTTAGAAGCAGATGGATTAATTGGATATAGTGTTGAAAGCATAGATAAAGAAGAATGAATTATAAGATATTCAAGTTTTAATGATAGAAAAGGAAATATAACTTAAATTTTATTCCCTTTTTATTGTCAAAGCATATGCTTCTCTTTTAATTATTATCTAAAAAACTCTAGATTATTTAAGAATTGAAAAGAAGATTACTCCGATCAAGACTTGAAGAATATATGAGAGATTTGAAACAAATAGATAAATGTTTTTTAAGATTTCGAAAATGATTTGAGCTTATGAGAAAATAGTTTTTATAGATAAGTTATTTAAGACAGTACTAATACTTCCAATAAATATCTAACATTTTCTTAGGTATCTCTTATAGAAATTTAATTTTACTAATAAATATCAAGTTCTTCAAACTAGTACATAGTTACTTTTAATTACAGATCTGATACAAAGATAAGTTAAATTGCTTTGATAAACTTTTACAAAAGTAGACCATTATTGAAGCGCCTAGTTAAAAGTCCAACCAATAGCAGAATCAATTTATTGATTAAAGTTTTTTTTACTTATTTTCAGATTCTAAAAATTCTGGTTCTATTAAATTAGTTGTAGCTGATTGAGATTAAGTAGATTCCTATTCAAATAATGCCTTCATTGATTTCATTAATTTCTACGGAGTAAATTGAGAAATTCAGCTTAACAATGTATTTTTTGTTGTTATGGGGAATATTACACAAATAAAGCAGCATTGTCTTGCTAGCTGTGTGAATAAGGATATTAACTTAAGAACCAGGTATATTAATTATGTTCCTAACTTGTAACTGCTTGTTAACTATGTGATCAAGATTAATATTCAAAATTTATTTCAGGAAAAAGTTAACTTATAACACCTGTTCAGATACATGTTTCGGTGACGAATAAGAATAAGATTAAAATGATATTTACTTACCATGTAGTGAAACAATTATAGGATGTACTAAATGTAATTAGAATGGCAATATATGATATTAATGCATAAACAAATATTTAATCTAAAATGATAAATGCTAAACTCGCTCAGAGCTAATTTCTGATTGTACTTTATGTGTTAAAATATTTGCCTCTAATTCTTTTAAGGAAAAAACTAAATATGGAGTTTATAGAGATTTTTATTTTTTAGGTTAGTAAGATTATAAAATGATGGCATATGAAGTTAATGCTCGGATATTTTATAGAATTGCATATCCTGTGATTAATAAGGATAAATTGCACTAAATGTATTAGGCAGACACGAACTTAACTAAAGAAAATAATTAAAAAATAACGATGAAAAATAAATAAAAAAACGTCGGCATCGCTAATCATGGAACACCACTTACTAAAATAAGGCAAATAATGAAAAATTTATAGATAAGTTTGAGTGGAAAACATGAAGAGCAATAAACATTCTATGGATTACTGAAAATGGAATCTACAGGCAAAAACTTTTATCACGTAACAAATAAAATTATCAGTGGTGACATCCACTTATAAAAAAGGAAAAGGAAAGCTACCATGCAATAAAATGGTCTCTGATACCTGGTTGAAAGCCCAGAGATAGCAAACTTTTATTTAACACTAAGTTCATTTATTATTATTATTAAAATTAATTAATTTCTATTATTTAGATAGTTTAATCTAAGTAGATATATAATAATAATAATAATAATAGTAAACTAAATGTTAAAAAAATGTTTTGGCATATTCTGGACTTTCAACCAGTTCCTGCCGCCATTTTTTTGACTCGGATGGATACCGCGACCATTTTTTTTTATGTGGATGGTTACCACTGATTGCTTTCAAAAGAGCGCATAGGCAGTTTTTATTTGTATATTCCTGTTGGAGTTATCCATAGAAAATTCAATGCTCTTCATGTTCTTTATTATACCTTTTCATTTAATTTTTTTCATTCTCAGCATCTTCTTAATAAGCGGTAATTGGATTGGCAATATCAACATTATTTTTTAATCTTCTTTTGACTAATATGTTTTTTAAATAGCTTATTTTCAATATTTTCTAGTCTTTTAATTAAGTTATTATCATATCTAATTTCTTTCTGTTCTTAAAACACTTTATAATGGAGTGAAAGTTTTTTTCAATTTCCATCTTTGATGTACGTTAAGATTTTTATTGCGATTACATTCAAAGTTGTTCTTCCGTTATTACCTTGTTTTCTATTAGCTGATTCTTAAGGATTTCCATTTCATTATTTTGCACGTCAATGTTTGTTGTAAGTTCCCGTATTAATAAGTCTTAATTATATATTGCTTCTTCGTATCGGGATATAATTTTTTACATTTGTTCGATCTTTTGTCGTAGTTCCTCTGAAATATCTGATTTAAATTCCTCAGCTTGCAAAGTTCCGATCATTATTTTACCTTATGAGTCGGAACTTGATTCTTCTTATTGTTTTGCTTTTTATCGAAGTACTTAAGCAGCCTTTTTCCGAGCATTTCTTATTTGATTTTTATTTAATCTAATGTTCTGCTCCATCTTTTTTTTTTATTATAGTAGATATATATTATATCTATTACTATTAAACATTTAATTTTAAATTACATATTTATTAGTTAAAAAAGAATATAGTTTTCATAATAATAACTCTTATATACTTAAAAGTTAGTTTATTTTAGTATCAACTGGTTGAAAGATGCTCAGACTCTAAGATATCTAGGTGAAGCATACTGATTACATCCCTTTAGAATATATGGTAATTCAAGAGAATGCTTTCACACAAGAAATTTTTGAAAATCATTTGCTTGAGATTTCAAAAACTCTTTTAAAGAGCTGCGTGCCATCGAGGTGCTTCACGGTCTATAGCCTAAGATTTTTTCAGAATAATTTGGGTACATATAGCAAATAATTACCAGTTTAATAGAACTTATTAAATAATTTGTATAAATTAATCTAGTAAAGAGCATTATGCACATATTTATACATTTAGCAATTATAATTATATAAAATCTTAATAAACTCTATACCTTTAAATATCCTTATAAATTCAGCAAACGATATTCTTTCATTACAGAGTAATTGGATTTAAACCCACTTATAGAAATTTTTACCAATACAGAATCTATTGTTCAGTCAGCAAAAGTGAAAAACCAAAAAGTTGTCTGTTTTGGAATTTTTATAAAAGTTAATAAGATTGAAATTAGTCATCTTTTAATTCAATATTCTTTATAGGAGTATTTAGAATTTTTTTATCGTAAGTATAAGGAAAATTAGCAAAAAGAATTAGTTTGATTTTTTCCAGATTTACTAATAAAACATCTAAAATATAGAATGATATGAAATATAGTTTAATACATTTTAAAGAAAAAGATAAAATCGTACTAGAGTTATCTGCATTTATTTTATCCAAAGCAAAAGACTCTGATTTTGATGGTTAAGTTACACAAAAGCTAATTAATTTTAACTGAAAAAAGCTAAAAATTAAAATTAAAAAGAAAACATTTTATAATAAGTGTTTATTATCTTGATAAGAAAATAGAGCTATTATTAATATATAAACTGCAAGACGAAGAAAATTCAGATATGTGATAAAGAAAAAGTATATAATTAAGCATGAAGTTAAAGAGATATTACTAAGCAAAAAGTTTCTATTTGTCTCATCTTAAAATGTTAATTTTAATATTACAATTATTATAAAAAGCCATACATCAATAACTATATAGAGGATAAGTAATTTAAAAAATTTACACTTTAATAAAATAACTGGATATATACATTAGGATTTGCAAAATTAAATTAAGAAAATGTTGTGGAAAATATCAATAAATATGATTATAGAGCGAGTAACACCTCGTGGCACACAGCTCTTTCAATTTTAATATTAAAAAAGTATTCTCATACTTCTTGTTATTCATTCTATTTTTCCAATGAGCCACGTCAGCTTATCCAAATGTGGAAACTGCTTATTAAAAATTATCCTTAAATCTTGAATAAAATGCTCTAGATTTCTTGAATAAGATCCCAATAAGAATTAGGAATAAAATTATTAGTAGGCCCATCAGTCAAATAATCAAATATTCATATTGCTAGCGAGAACTCTCGGCAAGTTCGGCTTGTCTCTTCCGAGCTTGTTCTCCCTTCTCCGTGGTAGCATCTAGTGCGAGATTACTCGCGATGCATTATATACTGCACCAAATTACCTTCTAGTTCTTCCAACCACGGCTGACATCCATATTTTTATATATATATAATAATAATTAATTAAAGTGATACCACCTTTCATTAGGATCATCACTGATATAATGTTTATAAATGTTAAAAAAAAAGTATTCTGGATATATTCTTCATAGTCTTCTTCTGTCTTATGCTTCATTATTACATATCGACTATTACTTTTTTCTCCAGGTTTTATTATAGGAATTTGGTTAATATCTAGTTCTTTTCCAATTATTTACTGGGTCTATCATATATTTTCTTCAGGACCGATTTACTAATTTTTTACGTTTGTTATTTTAATATCTCCAGCATTGTCTTACAAAATGACCAGGTTTTCTGCAGAACCAGCATTTAGGTTTTTCCTTCGTTCTATTTCTTTTTGCTGGTTGAATTGCTGGCTCTATATCCATAGGATCGTTGTGAGAGAGATTTTTTAGAAACAGACCTCTCAGTAATCTCAGCGAATTAGTTTAATTTTTCTTCTGTCTGCTTGATTCTCTAGTTAAATTCTAATAACTAAGGATGATTGCTGAGTTCAGTCTTGTAGTTACTATTTTCTTATCTTAGCGTGTTCACGTTATTGATCAGGCATTAGATTTATTCTTTCAGTGAATTAAGTTGTATGGAAAGTTCGTTATTATCATTTTGCATTTTTTAGAGGTTTTCAAAAATTATTTTCTGAGGATCTAATAAATCTTAGGAAGAAGAGTGGGTTAGTTAAAGCTAAGACGTGGTTAGAGATGATGCTTCAGGTTTTCTCTCCTACTCTGAGGAGGTGGTAAAAAAACCTTTCTTGAAGTCAGCCATTTTTTGTTTTAATATAATAAATCTTAAGATAAGCTATTAATTATTAAAGTTATTATCTCAAATTAGTAAATGCTTTTAATATAAAATTTAAGCTTTAACTTTATTTAAAACTATTTCTACTCTAATTTATTACAAATCCCTGCTTTGTTTATTATAAATCACTTTTATTCTAATTATTTTAAACTGGCTAATTAGTTGATTAACTCTAGTACTTTATAAGCAGCAATATCTTAAAGTGCTTTAAAGATAATTTAAATGATGTTTGCATATAATATTAGTTAAATTAAGCACTCTTATCTATTATAGTTTATATTTCTAAAAGCATAGGTATCTTAGCTATTTCAATTAAGAAGAAAATAGTTTCATAATATATACTTTAAGCTGCTTTGAACTATAATTTTCTAGATCTTGCTAGATGTATATAAATATTATAAAAGAAGCCTATAGCCAAGCTATTATATTTATATTCAAAAGGAAAATGCTTTATAATTATCAATAAAGAGAAATATAGTAGAGCAATAATGTATCTTTAAGATATAAGCTCTATTTAGTATGTAAGCATAATTTTTGAATATGCTTATAATTGTTTTAAATAAAGTAGTTATCTTAACAAGAGCTAAGAAAATAAAATTAAACAATTACTTAGAAAAAACTTACTATTAAATCTATAAATGACAGTTTTACATTTGATACAGTAAGAAAAGTATAATCTTTATTTAAGTATTTAAAAGTTCTCACTAAATGTTTAAGTTATTCATTATTGCGCTCCTGAACTCTTCGTAGTTAATAGATCCAGTTTTATCGGAATCTAACTTGCTGAAAATTTAGTTCAGATACTTTATTTCCTTTTTATTGTTAACATTAAAAGTTTTTAATAAGTCTTTCCTATTGATTTCTCCTGAAAAATTCTATATTTAAAAAATACTTAGTCTAAAAAATCAAACATCTACTTGCAGGCTTCTTCAATTTACTCTTTGGTTAATTCTTCATACAAAAGAGTAGAGCAAAATTCTAAATTAAATCTTACCTTGAAAATTGATGCTTCCAGTTTTATCATAATCTAACTCATTTAAGAATTATTGAGTATATTTATCTATTTTTTCCTAGTTCTTATTTGGGTAATAGTTCCTAAAAATCTATTTTACATCTTCCACATTAATAAACCCATTTTTAATCCTAATCTATATTCTGGTAAACTCCAAATAGCTTTTACTTTTATTCTATTTTAATGATTTTCGATCACAAAGTACTGAAATAAGAATTTCTATATTTCGTTTAGTTTTTAGAACTTCTTAAATTTCTAAATAACAAACTTAGTATCTTTCCTTTTTAGTTAAAACGTAGAAGAAGCGTATTTTTCTTCTATAGCTCCCTGTGCTGTAATGCGTTTTTTTATAATCCCAAATTAAGTATTTTTCTAAAAGCTCACTTTCATTTTCGCTTAGATTTCATTTTTCAATCAGTTTTTTTACCTATTTCTGCTTCGTTGATTAAGGTTCTTTCGATTTCATAATTTCATAAATACAATCAGATGCAAAACTTCTACCTTTAAGTACTATGTCAGCTATCAAAACTCCTAGAGCTCAAATATCGACTGCTGGAGTAATTTCTTGATTGTATATAATTTCAGGAGCGCAGTAAAATCTAGGCTCAAGATTTAAACTCTTAAATCGAGTTTTTAGGGAAGACATCTAAGTAGTGTTAAACAGATTAATGAATTTAACTTGCTAAATATGTTTAGTTTTAAGCTAAAGCTATTGAATCAGGGTCTACATGGAACAGAATTATGTTTTATTCATGAACATAAGATAAAACCTGTAGCATTGCTAATTCAAATGCTTCTACCTTTTATTCGGTAATTTTTTCTAATATAGCTATCTAACCTCGAAAAACTTTCTAGTAAATTGCCTATCTAAGTAAAGGCCCTTAAATACACTCTAGAATGAGATAATAAAATTTATTATCCTAATAAAATTTTTGAACTTTAGCTATTCCCATGATGTTTTAAGACTCTCAGTCACTTGTAATGATTATCTTAATCTATTTCAGACTCTCCTCTTTAAAATATCTACATTGTATATTTGACGCCAGTTGTACGATGCTCCAAGTTTTAAAAGGATATTCCGAATTTAGTAAGATTACTTTAGCTGAAATTGACTCTTTACCATTAATCACTTTATATTATTTAATACTTTTAGTTAATCTTTCCGTTGCTAAATTTTTATAAGCTTTCCTCATTTATCATTATGCTTGGATTATAATCGCTTTTTTTATTCTCTTCTTCTTGAACTTTTCTTGAACTTTTTCTTCCTTCTTTCTCTTTTCTTCACAGCATGAGAGGCTTCCCATTTTATAAAATGTAAGAAATCTTAATTAATTTAATTTAAATTATGAATGTTTGAAATGCTTATTATTCAATTCATAGTGGCATTCACTAATACAAATAACTTTAAGAGTTATTATATCATGAACATCCATGAAAATCTACATTTAATTTATACTTGCTAAGCTTTATTTATATTCCTAAGTTCTTAACTATTAATATCACTAACCATAAAGGTAATTATTTTATGTTCATAGGATACGTATGAGCTATAAGGTATACCTTATTTTTAAACGTCTTTTCAATAAATTAAATTATTAAATTTTAATTCAAATAATTTCTTATACAAGCTATGATAAATAAATTGTATAGCTTAGCTATTCTAAATCACTTTTAATCCAAGCTTAGTTTTTTTTGTAGATTAAAGAGTTGCAAGTTAATTTGTAGAAATAATATGCTTTTACTAGGTAAAGGAACTATGCAGGGCTACTTATTTTCTTCAAACCTTACTTTTATAACTAACATTTTCACGTTCTTTATGTCTTTCATTTGCAAAATTTGAAGAGAAAAATTAAAAAAATAGCTAAAATGTTTGACAGTACAGATATAAATTAATAATAAGCCAAGCTCTCTAGTCACTTTAAAGCTTTAAATAAAAATAAAGTTATTAAAGAAATATCCTAGTGAAAGTGATTCTAGCAAAAGCTAATAAAATAGCTATACTTAAAGTATAAATATATATCCTTAAGTGTTTATTATCTATTCAAATGCTAAAAATTGGCTTCTTCTATTATCTTTCTACGATCATTTTTGCTAAAAGACAAATTTAAAATTATCTTTAACTTTTGGACAAAATAAGCTAAAGCGTAAGACTTTGAGAAATTTCTTTATTAAATAGAATGTAATACAATGAATCTATTAAGTGTTAAACATAATACTTGGTTTTAATATGATTGGTATATTGCTTACTAAGTATTAAGTTAATGATAAAGAGATATTAATTTAAAAAAAACCCTCCATATCACAAAAAGCATCTTTATAAATAATTAAAATTGTAAAAATTAGCAAGCTTATTCTCAAATACCTCTAATACTTAATTATTAGAATTTATTCAAAATAAAGATTATTAATAAAGAACGACAAGTTTATAGCAAGGAAACTTTTTTTAATTTATAGATATAATATTCTATTATTAATAAAGGATGATATGCAAGAAGGAACATTTAATACCTTAATATCTCACAAATACTTGTAGCCTTATTTGGTTCATTTTTATATGGCTTATTTCGAAATTTTATGGTCTAGTTATATATAAATAATTATTTATAAGGCTTAGTATTAATTATAATGCTAAGATCATTATATTTTAGTTAGGTAATAAAATTACTAAAATGCTGCTACTAAAATTCAAAAATAATTAAAAGATTATTAAAGAAAAAGAAATTTAGCATGCATTTAGTGATCAAACTAAATTAAAATTTTAAAGTAATAATTTAGTCAAATCAATGTTAGAGAAGCATTAATGAGATTAAGAAATTAGTAAAGGACTATAAAAATGTTAAAAGGCTAAAGTTATAAATTTAACTTATAAGTATAAGAATATATTTTAAGGAAGCTTTATAAAGGACTTTTGTTTTTATTTAGGATTTTACTATTAATAATCTTATTCATGCTATTAATAGATTTATTTGGCTTAATAAGGTAGCAATTCTAAATAAATTATATCTAATTAATAAAAAAGCTTAAAGCGTGAGAATTAAAAAAAAAGCGAATTATTTTTAATTTCTAGAAATATTTTGTTTTTATTCTGAATTTTATCATTTATTAACTTAAATTTTTAATTAATAACTATTTCAACACTAAAAGGGTATAAATCTTATGCTTTATATGACTAAACTGAATTATGCTTACATTTGCAAATTTGGGATTTTGATAGATTTTTAAAAATTTTTACTAAATTAAATAATAAAAATAAGTTCTAACTACTTTTTAGGATAATATCTTTTTATCCATTTTATACTATAAATTTGAGGGACAAAAAGTATTTAATCTTGATTTTTTTAATTTAACTTTTTTTTATCGACAATAAGTTATTTTATTTTAAGAGAAAAAGATTTTAAATTTTATTTGAAAAACTTAATTAAATTATAAAATTAAAAATCGAAAAACCTAAAAAATTAGAAAGATGATATAATTTAGTTCAATTCCTTATTATTCCTTTTAATTTAAATTTGCAAGAAAATTAATTATTACTGAAATAAAATAATAAACCAGCTATTAAGAAAGTTCTAAAATAATTTTATATTTTGGTTATTGAAAATATTAGCATTTTTTCTAATTTTGATATAATTGATATTCGAAAATCTTTTAATCTATTAAATTAAATAATTAAATGTTTTTTTCTAAGTAACCTGAAACTTCTTTATTTGTATAACTCCTAGTATAAAATAATCAATTTATTATTTTTCTTCGATTTAGTATATCTATTAATAAGCAAAATTTAAAATAATATTAATGATATTATATTTTAAGAATATTAGTATCCCTCTTTATATTTTATTATAGCTGCTAATTAAGATAAACTTAAATTTATTTTCATACAGAATTGAGTATTTTTAAATTATAAATAAAGTTTTTAAAATTAATAATCTATTATTTGAGTTTTAAAGACTTTTACACTTAAAATTGTTTTTAATTTATTTCTTATTCAAATTTTCTAAATTAATTTTGTATATTTTGTTGAAGCTCTTCAATTAATGTATATTCTTCTAGTTTAAATTATTTCCTTTATTTTTTATGAGGTATACCATTCATTTTTCTCTACTTCGACACTTACTTAAAATTATTCGTCCTAAACTTAAAATATATTGTTTTCGATTAAAGGATTATACTGACTTGATTCAGCAAAATTTTATAGTTGTAAGAAAGATCATATATTTGATCGATTTTGATTAATCTTAAATAAAATATTTCCTCTTGGGATTTAAGAATATATAACTAATGAGTTTAGCGTTAACTCAATATACTAAAATCATTCTGAAGAGTGGTTCTTGATGAAATTCTAATTTCGATCTTGAAGTTACAATTAACCTAAATTTACTCCGATGTTTTGATTAAAATTCTCAAGTATTTTCAAGTTCATTCTATCATACAACGAAATGTTTTCGCTTAGTATTTTTTCTCAAATTCTTTGTCTTTTCCCACATAACATCAAAATACTCACAATTTCTCAGTTTTCTTAAGTATTAAACTTTCAAAAAGAATATAGATGCAGTTTTTAATGATGAATTTCTATAAATAAAATCGTTACAATTTCTTGGATTAGTCCTTTCTTCAATAAAAAATCTCTATGTCAATCATAAAAAGTTTTGGAATAATTCCTTTTATTTTACCACTTCTGCTTCAAATATTTTTCTTTAATAAAGAAAAAGAATTGATTTCTTTTATCTCTCTGCTTTAAAAATAATAATAAGTATAAGCTTAATTTTAATATTTATTATATTAGCCTCTTATAAGTAGAAATTAAGATAATTAATTTATAAAACTTAACTTTAATTTAATTACCTTCTGATAGTTTTTTAAAATACCATATAGAAACTTATTAACTTTAAAAGTAAAAGTTTGAAACAATTGTTGTATTTTTAAGGAATATTTGATAAATATACAGTATTGTATACTTATTCGTATTTTCTTAATAATTTCTAAATATTTTTATTTATCTTAAAGTTAGTAGAAATAATTTTTTGGAAAAGGTTAAGCAACTATTCGCCTTAATTAATCTCTTAAGAAAAATTAGGAAATTTAGTAAAAAATCATAGTCTTTAATTTATACTAATAACTTAAAAATTAGATAAAAGAGGCCGCTTGTTGAATTTATTTCAACAGCAGCAAATTAAAAATACATGACTTAATTAGCTTTACTATAAAGTTTTTTCAACCTAGATGATAATACTTTTTGCTGGAAATATTTTTAATAAATATTAAATAAATAAATAAATTTGATTATAGAGCGCATAGAACCTTGTTAGTACGCAGCTCTTTTCATACTTCAATATATGTCCGTTTCATCAAGTACCTATCTATGCTTTATTAGATCTTTATTGTAAACTTTTCTATTTTTTTTTGCATATCTTTCTATTTTCGTTTATAATTATTTTCTTCTTAGTCAAACTTTTATAAACTCATAACTTATCCTTTTCCTTTTTTCTAGTATATCTTTTTTATAATATTTTATTATCAAGTCAGCTTTAGCTCTTTTTTACTCTTTAGGTTCTAATGTATTTATCGAATTTTGTCGTACCTCATATTATATCAAATAGTTCCCTTCCTTATCTCTCTACTCCTATTGCTTATATTTCATATATATATTTATCTTCCTTCTTTGCATTCTACACATTTTTCTATGATATATATTTCATTTTTTCATATATCATGGCTGAAAAGGCATTTGCTTGTCACAACTAGAAGTTATTTCTTTAAGCAATACTTAGCTCCCATTTCATCTCGTTCTTATTCTAAATATGTAGCATATTTCTTCTTTTCTGTTTTTTTTGTATCTCAGGTAGTGAGGTGGTCCTACTACATATTCATCAAATCATGTTTTTCTATACTGTAGAGTTGTTATCATTTACTCCATTCTTTCTCTATCTTCTAAGTATACTCTATATACTCAAATTGCATGATGAATGTTTTTCTTCTCTTTTTAATTATTATTACCATCATCTATAAATATATCTTTGTCTTCAATTTTTAATTCTATTTTTATTGCCGCGCAATGATATTCAAATATAAAATTCTCTTCTTTCTTAGGTCAAATATAAATCCGTCTACTTTTTTTTCTTTATTACCTATTAATCTGCCTCTTAATTTAAACGTTTTTTGTCATAGGTAATGTTTAAACTGTAACTCGTATTCTAGCATCTCATTTTACACTTAGAAAGGGGCATCTATGATTGTTCGTAAAGATCTTCTCTATATTATTTCTAATTGTTCCATCACTTATTTTCCTACAAATTATTCGCAATATGGGATAACTTCGTTCCCATAGCTGAATACTGAGCTTATGAACGTTTTTATCATTATTCCTGCGTTATATGGTGTTAATCCCTTATTCATTGTTATTTTACCCAGTATTCATGTTTACATCTTTTATGTTGATTCTAGTCTGTTCTCCATGTGTTTCTCAAAGCTGATGGTCTCTTCTATTATACGCCCTAGATACTAGAAGGTCGTTACTCTTTTGATCTGTAAATTTCCCACCTCAATAGTAGTATCAATATTTTCTCAGTTAATGTTATCTGATGCTTTTCATAGCCTTCATTTTGTTTTATCTGCCATTTCCAATTTGTATTTTTCTGCCCATGAGGTTAAATTTTTGATTACTTCCTCTAATTATTCTCATTCATTTATTAAAACTTGTTAATTTGTGTATACAATCATCCTGCATATATTTCTTATGTAAATCCCTCTTTGTTCTCATAGTCTAACGTAAATCTATGCTTTTAATCTTCCAAGCTATGGAGGAGTCTTGCTATTATTAAGTTAAATAATCTTGGCGACGTTATGCTTCCCTGTTTTAGTCCTTTATTTGTCGCGAATGATTTTGCTATTTATTCATTGATTTTAAGTTTAATTTCTTCTTCACAGTAGAAGTTTGCTAGAAGTTTAATTATCTATTCCGGTACTTTTAGATCGTTTAGGATTTATCATATATCTTTTCTTTGCACCGAGTCGTACACTTTTTTAATATCAACAAATGGTACAAAAACATCTTTTTTGTTCTGTATTGATCATTCCTATACTGTTCTTAGGTTGAAAATTTATAGTGAGCATGATTTTCCTTTTTTAAAGCCATACTAATATTCGCTTTCATCATTATGCAGATATCCTTATAGTTGCTAGAAAATTCATGCATCTACTATTTTTAAAGCATGATTCAGTAAAGAGATTGGTCTATAATTCTTCGGGTTCATCTGTCCTCCTTTTTTGTATATTAATATTCTGTATTATTATTTCATCTCTTAAGGTATTACTCCCTCTTAAATCATCTTAACTATCATTTTACATGTTACTTCTGTTAGTTTTTTCCCGCCTGCTAATATTGTACCTACTTTTATTTCATCAGGTCCTGCTGCTTTTCATTTCGCCAATTAGTTGATGATTTCTCAAATTTCATATTCGCTTACCACTATTTATCTATTGTTTAAGAATTTAGTTGATAACGTATTATCACCATCTTCATACAGTTTCTATCATTCATCCCTGAAAGTATTAACATCTTCTTTTAAGGGTACTCATTAATTATTTTTTCTATTAAGTAAGTTTTTTAGTTTCTTCCACATATCTGTCAGGTTTCATTCATTTACCTTTTTTATAAATTGGTTAATTTAGTTTCTTTTATCTTTTTCTTGATTAAATGTATTCTTTTCTTGATCTTTGGTATACTCTATATTCCTGGTTTCATTTATTTCTTCGTTACTTTTTACCTTTTATTTCAATTGTTTGCTGCATTTCTGAAAATTTTATTACACTATTTTGTTGCTTCTGAGTATTTATAAATTTTGAGGTTTTATTTTAGCTCTCCACGTCCATTTAAGCTCCTTTTTATATATTTTTCTTTCATTATTTATGAGTCTATGTACCGTATAGGCTATAATTTTTTCTTTTTAGACATTTTCTAGTATAAGCCTTTTAAGATCTTTTTTCTTCAATATTAGGTAATTTATTTTTGCTATTTTTTATGGTTTTCTAACTTCTTTACCGATCTTTACCTATATAATACCGGGTCTATGGTCTCCTATTACGTATGAGTAATAAAAATCATTTTTCACCACCTTTTCTCTCTCTATCTCTTTAATTAAAAAGTAATTTATTTTATATTCATTGCTTTAGCGAACAAAAGTACCTATTTCAGTTGGATCTATGCATAATAAATTATTCTGTTCCATAAATTATAGTATACTCTTTCCAGCTGAGTTTGTTTTCTTTGGTAGCCATTTTTCTATGTGCACATTTCAATCTCTTATGATCATTACATTAAGTCCTTTTCCTGTTGCTTACAGCTTAAATCCATTCACTAAATTGTAAAAAGTTCATTTTACTCATTGTCATTTGAAACAGGTGCATACACATTATTACTGTCATTTTTTTCATTTCTTAAATGGCAATCATTTTCTCTCTTACAAAAAGCATTATTTGATTAATTTCATTCTATATTTCTCTAATCTCATTATTAATGTCGTTTCTAATATAGAATACTACTCCTTTCCCTTTTTTCTCCACATTTATTGAACTTTTAAATCCTGCTATATTACACATATCTTTATATTCTTCAATCTAGAACTCTTATATTACCATTAATAATAATTATTCTACCAATTCTTAATTAGCTATATTAAATGCATCATTTTCGTCTAATAATATATTTAACTAATAAAATCTTTATTAGCAACGTGAAATGTATACATTTCTTCTGTGTTTCATCCAAATGACTTTAATTAAAAAAATAGTTATTAGTTTTCTTTCTTTATCAATGTATAGTAACTTATTTTCAATAATATCTAATAATTTCCTTTTTATTTATAATTGCTAATTGAAAAATTAATAAACCTCCTTTAGAAATATCAATTGCATCTCCAATAATTCTTAAGCTCTTTAATAATTAATGATATTAATTATTAATATAAATAAGTTAATATGCTAGTTTAAATAAAATTGGCAAATATAAAAAAGTATAATTAACCTAAAGGCTTTCCAGCTTAATTTATAAAAGTATTGTTCTCTTAATAACTTTTTATTTTATTAGATTTAAATCTTATATATTATATATATAAAATCACTCCTAAGAAATAACTAAGCAAGAACAAACAGGATATCGACTAAAAGCTCTTTCATGGAAAATTATCTTCCTTGGAACAACAAATAAAAAACTTTAGCAATAATTATAAGACTTAAATTAACAAATCAATCCTCTTACCTATACTATACAACAATTATAAATTGAAAACTCATAATTAAAAACGGAAATTAACACTAAGACTTCAAAGCTGTAAGCTAATTAAGAACTGGCAAAAGCTGAGTAAAACTTAGAAGAAATTAATAAGCAGAGCAATTATGTATAGCTCATTTCTCATCACAATCCTAATAACGATCCTATGGTAATTGAAGAAAAAATGCAAAAACTCTTTCGAATTAGAAGAAATTCTAAAAATTTCTAAAATGTCTAAAAATATATAATGGCTCAAAGAATTGTAAAACAGATGTTCCTATTTTTATAAGATTGTGCATATCTTTAAAAGATTTTGATATTTTAGAAGAAACAAGAACCAAATACGTAAAGATATTAAATAATATGACTAGATTATACTGTTCTCCAGAAGAAAAGGTCTATAAGAAAAAGATATACAGTGGAGATTAATTACTATTATATATAATAAATACTCAAAAAAGATGAAAAAATAAATTTTTGGTCTAAAATGAGGTTGAACAAGATTCCTGTGGTCAAGAAAGATTAAATTTTCACAAGCCGTTACGCAATAGAAGAAGTGAGCTCTGAAAAAAATTATAATAATCCTATGATCGCATGAAACAATCCTATCATATCATAAAACAACTTATAAACTTATCAGTAATAAACCTGATAATGAGAATATCATTTTAATTATCTTATCTTAACAATATTTTAGCTGCTTAAACCTAAGAAATAACATTAAAAGCTTATTATCTATAAATATATTTCTTTACAGATCGAAGTTTTTATTAATATTCTCTTCCAATAAATAAGCCAAGCAAACCTAACGGATCCTGGATTGATATAAATTATTAAATAAATAAATAAATTTGATTATAGAGCGCGTAGCACTCTCGTTGGTGCGCAGTTCTTTAAAATAATTTTATTTAATGTCGAGAAATAAAATTTATGGGTCTCTTTATCCTTGCTTTCTCTTCCTGCAGTACGTCCCTGTAATTTTTCCTTCCAAAGCATAGGATGCAATATGCGATTACGGGTACATCTTCCCCCGACCTATGATGAAGAAGGTTTTCTCCTGGCATTCAGAGTTCTCCAGCTTGTCGAATCTTCCTTCTCTTTTCATTGGTTTCTCTTACTACAATTTATCCTCTGTCCGCGCTCCTTTTTTAGTTATCTTGCTGGGCCTCCAAGCAGCATCCGAAGGAAAGAGCTTTCCACCCTATTTAAAATATATTAATTTTAATAAAATCTATAGTAGCAATAGATAATAACTTAATAATGCTTATTTTTCTCTAATTAATTAAAGCATATATAATTTAGTTAAATTTGCTTTAACTTTTATTAATTAACTATAACTCATTTTATATTAATAAATTTACTTTGATTAGGCATTAACCTTGCTATGAGATAGTGCTGCTATTTTAGATAAGCATTCTCAAAAATTATTATATGTATATATTTATTTTCTATTACTGATTTATATTGATCAGCTTATATTTCTAATAATTGGAGTTTATACTTCTAGTTTATTTAAATTTATTAATTAAATAAATAGCTTATTATGCTTATACATGAGAAACTAGTATTATACAATATTATACAAAATTACTAATGATTCTTATTTGGTGCAACTAAGTTTTTAACTAAAATTAACTTTTTTATTTATTTTTAGTTTCTATTTCTTAAATTATTTCAAAATGTTGCTTTTACTCCTTCACTAATATTGTTACTACCAATTCTTTATTTGACATGATTTTAAACTTCTTAGTAAAATAGAAATTATCTAAGAAAACAAACTGAAATTTGATTAATAAAGAGATGTACCTTTTTATTATCTAATTATTGCTATATTTTTATTTTAGTTATAATAAAAGCTAGGCTTTTTATTCTTTTCATTAATAACAAATATATAATTGAAATATATTAAAAAATAAATAAAACTAACTTTAGGATTTTTTTCTTAAAGTTAATTTAAAATTATAGGAATAAAAAAGGAAAAGTAAGCTGCAAAAGAATGACTTAATTAATATTTTTTAAAGTGAAAAAGAGGGAAATACTTTTTAGTACTATTTATCTCTATAACTCTTATAACTTCTTCTCCAAATTTTTATATAGCTTTACTTATCACCATACCTTCATTTACTTTTGCTAGTAAAGGGTTTATTTAATTCAAAGAAATCAGCTTATAGGAAACTCCATCATTTAATTTCTATATTATAGTTTACATTTCCAGAGTGGGTATAAAAATCATTCTCTATATTCTTGTGAATAATTCTTATTTTTTATTCACTTTTTCCTACTTGTAAGAATAAATTTAGAATAATTGCTTGAACGAAACTAGCTATTATTTTGTTATTTTTATGATCAGTTTCTTCATAATTAATTTCATTATTCTTATATTTTTCCTATTAAATCAAGATTTTAGCAATTAGCTATTTAGTTATAAAGAAAAATATAATATGCATTATTTACCTACTCTTAGATTTATCCTTGCAACTGTATAGTTAAACTTACCTATTTCAGTCGTTTGTTTTTAAGCATCTTTCTTTTTCAAAATTAGTTAGGAATCTTTCAGGTAATTAAGTCTTTTTTGTAAAAAAGACATAATATAGGAAGTATAGAAGCTTTTGAGGTATATTATGAACATCCTTTATAAGCTTTTTAATTAATTTAAGTACTATTTATTATAGAAGCTCCATTTGAAAATTTTATTTTCCTTTTATAGAATTTATATCTTTGCAGAATAATACCTGAAATTCACAATAGTTCTAGAAAATTTTTTGAAGAGTTGAACTTACATTTTTAGCTACTCATGATAAGGCTATCTCTTACATTTTCTTTATAGTAACCTTAAGTCTATCTTATAACAGAGACTGATGGATTTCTTAAACTTACTTTAAATTATATAGCTATATTTTTGTATATTTCGCTAAGTTTTTAAGAAAAATCCTGTGATATTTTACTTGAGATTAATCAATGTTTTCTTCTAAAGAATTATCCATGGAGGATTAATTAAAATTTTAGTCTTATCCATTAAGCAATCTCTTTCTAATTTGATTTTTCAAAATTTGCATGTAAAATTATGAATTTTTTTAGTTAGCTTCGCTTTTTTCTTCATTTTCTATTTTTTATTTTATAATTTTCCTGAAGTTATATTAAAATTTCCATCACTTTGAAAACTGCTTTTTTATCTTTAGATCCTTCAAATAAGAATTATTTACTTATGGATTTTCATTCTATAAAATTAATGTCTCGCTGTTTTCTATCTGAAAATTTGGTATTGATGCTTTTTTATTTATCTTAATTTTTTTTATGCCTTTAACTGAAGCATAATTTCTTGTTTCATTTTTCTTATTTATTTTTATAACTTTTTCTAAAGAAGATTAATCATTATCAATCATATTCTTCATCTATGATGCATTTCTTTTATTTAAAAAATTTATTTTTTTTTATTTTTCTGTGCTTTTGCTAACTTTTTTAGGTTTTATGCTATTCTATCTGAAAATTTCTTTTCTCTTTTTTATTAAACTTTCTTTGGTAGTCATGATTTATATATTATAATTATAATAACTAGTTTAACTTTGCTTTAAAAGTGAATCTTCGTTTGTAAAGCCCGGTTCTGTTTGAAGAAAATATAATTACTATTTTTTCTTTTTGATTTCTTTATATTAACTGAAATGATCCACTTTTTAGTTTTTAGAAGAAGTTATTAAATCATTTAATTTGGTTTTATATTTAAAATCAATTTTTCTTAGTGGCCCTAGTTTCTTTTATGAAAATTAGTGATTATTATACTACATCCATTTAATAGGATTAGGCTATTTTTATTTATCATTAACTATATCTCTTATAAAATAAAGACTTTTTGAAATTTCGCATTAATCTCAGAACTAAAGATCACTTTTACTCTAGCTGTCTTTTATGTATTTTTCATTATATCTGCTAAGATCTAATTTTTATCTTGCTTTTTATTCTAATTCTATTTGATTTTAGCATAGCTAATAATTGCAGTTCTTTAAAATTAAGCTCTTTTATCCTTTAGTTAATAATTTAGGCGAAATTGCAAATTACCAAGATAAATCCATTTTTTTATGAAAACAAGATAATTTCACTACCTAACTGATGTTTAAAAGTGATTATCAAATTAATAAATAAAAGTATTTTATAATTTAAACTGTAAATATATCTTAAATACACCAAACTTATTTGCATTAAAACTCTAATTTAAAGTTAAACTTTTTCTGTATGATCAAGTGAATAATACTATGCATGTGGCTGTTTATAATTAAATACATCAAGTAAATAAGCACTAGAATATAAATAATTAGATAAGGTAAATAATTTAATTATTAGCATAATATAGAAGCTTTAATATAATAGCAAGGCATTTAGTCATATTTTAGAAATACAAAAACTTAATAAAGTATTGATATATTTTAGTTTATTATACTCTTTAAATATTATAAATATATAATTATCTTAATTTTTTATCTAAAAGGATAAATAATTTACTAAATGCTCATATAATATAAATATAAATTATTTCTTCTTTAACTATTTTACTCTTTATTCAAAAAAAGAAGATAATTTATAAAAATTTATATCTAATTTGATTTTTTATAAATAACTTGGAATAAATGTCTTCAATTTAAATTTTTTATTTTAGATAATTTTAGTATAACTAATGATATCATATAGCTTAAACTATTTTTCAAATCTTATAACTTTTTAGAGAGAAATAATGTTAGAAAATAAAAAAGAAGTATAGACAAATATCACTATAAAGGCCAATTTTAATATTTTATTGTTATATTTTAACTTTATAATTAACCATTCTTTGGAAAAATAAATTTGCTTACATTTATTTAGCATTCAAATAATCATAATCTTCTATCAGTTTTATTATGAAATAATTAAATTGCATTTGTATTTTTAATTAAACAGTTAGGCTTAATAAGCACAAAGTACATCTTTTAAGATATAGATGTAAATGTGATGTCTATACATAATATTTATTTTTATTTATCTACATTCCTAATTTTAAATTGTTAGTTTAAGAAAAATAACTAAAGGAATTTGAAAATAGCTATAAAAGATTTTTAACTTGAACTAGTTATAAAATAAATGTATTTAAATCTATTAACCGAATACATAAAGCATAATAAAGTAATAATTTTAGTGAAATATATATTGTGGCTACTATTAATCAACTGATATGAATAAAATTTTGATAGTAGTAATAACTCTTAATATCTAAACAAATTATTTTTATTTTTTCACTTCATTTATCAACAAATTTAATATTTTCTTTGTTTCATTCAATGATAATTTTAAAAAATTAACAATTTTCTTGCTTATTTTAATTTTTCTATTAACTAATATAATCAATTTAAGATAATTGATTAGATTTTATTCTTACCAGTTACAATTAAAATAATTTTTTTAAAATAACCTTTTGATTTTTGTTTCTTTTGTTAAAAGTATTTTACATCTCTTTTAGTATGTAATTAAAATTACATACTAAATTTTTCGATACAAAATTTATAATATTTTTATATAGAAAAATTAAACTTATTATAAATTATTTCATATATATAATTTCTTTAATTAATATATATTTATTGTCTATAAATATAATTTATTTTTTATAGATTTTTTTATATTTATTTCTTCTTTATAATTTTTAAAGTTTAATTTGAATTTTACAACTAAGTTTATTATTTTTATATAATTTTATAATAAATTTAATTTTTAGATATTAATAGATTTAAATAATTTTTATATTTTATTTATTAAAAGTTACTTTAAATTATATATTATTTTATTATATTTTAAGATTATTTTAATGTTTTACTAATAATTAATTTTTTTATTTTTAAAGAGAAGTATCTCAGTTATTTTACTTTTATTTATAATTTAGTTTTAATATTTTTAGTTTTTAAATCATTTTTTAGTTTAATTATTTATTTAATCATAATGATTTATTGTCATAAAATTTATACTATTTTTAAAATATATTAATAAATATTTCATTTTATTCAATGATGTTCATAATTTATCTTTTACATCTTATAAATTATTTTTTATTTCTTATTTGCAATAGAGTTTTTTTATATTTTTCTTATTTATTTAATAATTAAAGAATAAATTATAAAATTTTCAATAGTTTGGTTTATAGATTCTTTTCATAGTTTGCATTTATATCTTTTCATTTACTTAATAATTGAATATTACTTATATTAGTGATTTTAGATTAATGAGCAAATTTGAAATTTTGTCTATTCTAGTATGATATAATATGCACTTGCAAATTATTTATCATAATTACTTAGCATGCTTTTAACTTTTTCTCAGCTGTATGTATTTAATTTAAGTTTAAATATCCTAAAAATATATTCATATATCCAGTTAGATATATTAATGAATACATTTGCTAATTATATATATTCTGTATAATTGTTTTTGTTTGCTTTTTTTATCAATATTAATATTTATTTTAGCATTTTAAAAGCTAATATTAGGAAAATCCTTGTAAGCTAGAATAACTTTTAAATATTTGCTTAATTCTAGATTTTTTCATCTTTATTTATTTAAACTTTTCATTTTACAGCTTATACTTTAACTATAACTTCCTTGCTTATGCAAGATTCAAAGCATATTCATATTTTTTTCCTTTTTTCTTTAATTGTGATTCAAGACAAAAATAATTTCTTTTATATAAGTTAATCATGAAAATTAGAATTTTTTGCTTTAAAAAAAATAACGAGAGTAACTTTAAAAGATTAGACTGTTTGCTTTTAATATATTTAATTTAATTTATATTCAGTTAGCTTTTAGATATTTTATTAATAACTTTGGAAATAAAGTTAATCTAAATCTAAATAATACATTGATTTTCCTTATATTTATTTTCTAAGAATACTAAATATCCCTATTAAGAATATTTCCTAGATATTCTATTTATCTTTTATTAATTTACTATTTATTCCAAATTCATATATTAAGGTGCTAGATTGCTTATAAAGATATTAAGAAATAAAAAGTTTCTTGTTGATATTATTATAAATAAGTTAATTATAAAAAGTTTCTATTTATCTGTTTATTCATTACAAATAAAATAAACTGAATATCATAAATAAAATATTTTAAAGCTATCTTATATATAATTATTTAAATCATATTATTATTTATTTATATATATATTTTCAGTTAGAAAGCTTATCTACTTATATAGGATTAATCAGGTGTCTATTTAAAAAGTCTAATGAAATAGTGTATATTAGTAAGTTTTATACGAACTATGAACTATACTTTAAAAACTGACTAACTATTAATCTTATAATTAATTTAATGCTTCTTTTCCCTTTTTTCTAAATAATCTTGATTATTAATAATTAAATACATTTAAAATTATTTATATAGAGCATCTAAAATATTAATAAACCCATAACTGTATTAGATTGCAATTTTCCAAGTAGATGAAATAATATATATGTGTGTTTTATTTTTTATCTTCCATATATTAAAAGTAAACTAACTTTTAAGTATATAAGAACTATTACTAAGAAAACTATATATTCTTATATAATTAATAGATGTAAAATTAAAAAGAGAATATTTAATAGTTATAGATATATAATTTATGTATAGCTACTTGTATTAAACTATCTAAATAATAGGAAATTAATTAATTTAATACAATTTATATTATATTAAGTATTTATATCTCAGAAATCTTTATTATCTCCTTTATGGCTTTTGCTATAAGTAATCCTCATCAATTTCATGCAATATTAAGTCTTAAATTTCTTTAAGAATTTATGGACTTTTAATAGAGCTAATATTTGATTTCCTTAATCTATAATTTATTAAAATTATTTGCATTAGGTTTAATTATAACTTCCTCTATAAATAAAAATTTAAAGTCTACTTTTTCACTTGCTTTATCTATTATTAATATAATTTTTAAAACCGCCGTAGTTGTTCGAAGGTGAACAACAAGGTCATCTTCATCAGAGGTTGGGCAAGTTAAGTACCCATAATCGACTTTATGTCTTCCTCTGCTTTGGTTTGGCCTCGAGACATAAGATTCTTAGACCTTCGGCACTGGCTTAATTTAAATTTAATTTAATTCTGGAACTAAAAAGAAATATTGCAAGCTTCATCAGAGGTGGGGAATTTAAGTACCCATAATTGACACATGTCGTCCTCTGCTTTGGTGATGCAATGAGACACAATCCTACCATGTCCTTGGACCTCCAGCAAGTAGATAAGATTACGAATATTCTAAAATTATATCAGTATTTAACATTTTTATCAGTACTGAATAATTATACCAGTATTGAACAAGGTTTATCAGTATCTGATAATTTTATCAGATACAAGCATTCTTGTCAGTATGAAACATTTTTTTAAAGAGCTGCGCACCAACGAGAGTGCTACGCACTCTATAATCAAATTTATTTATTTATTTATTTAATTCTAATTTTTCTAGCTTTTATTTATATTATTTTAACTCTTATTAAAGGTTTGCTATCCTTTGATGCATTTTTTATGCTAGCAACTCTTAATATTAATGTTATTCTTATTTTTAAGGTTTTCGCTCAGCCTGAGTGTTTTATTATTCTTGTTTTTAAGATATTGCTAAGGAAGGTCTATTGTTTCATAGGAACTATTTTAATTTATAAAATTAAATTGATTTTTATCTATATTATTATTCATCCCCATCAGGAGATAATTGTCAAACTGAAATCCATAACTTATACTATATAATTGTTTAATTTTTAAGAAATTTAACTAATAATGTTTTAAAATCGCTATCAACTTCTCTCTAAAATTACTGAAAATTATCTATTTTAGTAATTTTCTTTTTCTACACTCATTTAGTCTGGCAAAAATTTACAATTATACAATAAAATTTTATCTTATTTTTCTAAAATAAAAAATATAATTTCTGACTTATAGAAATTTTCCTTATTTTTTGCAGCACAAAATTTAAGTTTCTGATTTATAGCTTCTTCATTTTTTTAATTTTAATACTTTTATTTCTTTTTACAAAGTTAAAGAAGATGAAGTCTTAGCAACATCTCTTTAAATTTTAAGCCTTCATAAGGAAAAATAAGTTTAACTTCATTAATTTTAAGAAGATAACATAAAGAATAAGCATGATTTACTTTAATACTTTTAACTCTAATCATTACAATAGACTTTAATTTTAAGCTAATAAACCTAAAAAGTATTATAATTATTAAATACTACTATTAACAAACTATTATATGCATATGAGCATGTAATCTAGGTATATAATTAAAAAGGGATAATTATTTAAATATTATACAAATATAAAATCACTCCAGCCATAAAATATTTTCCAATAAGCAAAAATCCTAAATATTAGAATATATAATCTAAGCAACTCCTTGATAAAATGTAACTTATTTTTTAAAGTCTAAAGTATTCCTAGATTTATAATATATTAATTATATTAAATTAAATTAAATATTTACTTTATTTTTTATATATAAGTACAAGCTAATTCACAGATTCAATCCGAAATAAACTTAACTGAGTTCTCTAAAATCTTACTAATAAATTTATTTAAGACTAGTTATTTAAGATAATACTCATAATTTGAGATAAATTAACTTAGTTTTATATTAAAATAATAAAGAAAACAATTTTTAATCTCTTTGCTTAAAATTATTTTATTATTTATTGGGTATTATTATTGCAAGTAGCTTTTAAAGATTTATCATCCAATTAGTGAATTTATATATCTAAAAAATTTGCTTAGCTAATCTTGTATCCAAAGTAGCTCATGCTAATCTTTAATTTATTACATTTATTAGCGAAGTTAGAGAAAAACAAAATTTAGCAGTTCCCATTACAATAATAGTTGACTATATAGACTTCCCTTTATTTTATTAATTTTAAATAAGCACATTAAATAGCATTAATACTTCTTATTAAGGTTGAGAAGTTATGAATATTAACGTTTTCTATAGCTCTTAAAGCTTCTTAAAAAATAACTTTTCAAGATCCTTATAAATTAATTATTCTCAAATGCTGATTATATTCACCTATTTCCATTCTATCTAAGCCTTTAAATACTAAATCAGTCCTAATATCTGCAGGAAATAACCCTTATAAAACTTATTGAAGCAAAGATATAAAATTTATCTAGCTTTTCCTATTAAGCAAATAAGCTTAATAGGAATAAAAAAGCTATAAAAGAAAGGGATTATTTTACTATCTAATGATCTTTAATCTAATTAATTTAATTTAAATTGAACTATTAAATTTAAATTTTAACTATATAAAGTATGGAAAGCTATGCTGTGTTGAGCATAGAAAAAATGACTAAGAGAAAGAATAAAAGCAAGAAATAGAGGAAGAGGAGGTTTAGTTGAAAGTCCGACAAGAAAAAAGCATCAAAAAAAGAGGAAAATTTCGAATTTGTTGATTGATATGAACAATTTCTATAAATTTCAAGAAGGAGATTTTAGTATTTTATATAATATAATAAATGAAGAAAAGCCACTTTATTTTGATGGGGAGTTTCAAAATGATGCATGTGAAATGCAAGAGATTGGAGCGTTTTATAGAGAAGTTATTTATAAAGAAAATGGAAATAACTTTACAATGCAGGCTTTTGATATAAGCAGTTCAGCCTTAGATCAAGATAATCATTTCAAATGGTTTAAAATTTTCAAGCATCATGGAATAGCTCGTATGGAAAAGTTTTATTAAACTGGCCAGTTTTACATTCATATTTTAGAACTCTTCGAAGGGCACGTTCTGAAATAATTTATGAATAGATGAAAAATAAGTGATGCAAACTGAAAAAAGCAAATTCGAATAAGTTGAGAAGATATATAAATTTTAGCACTCCAAATTTTGCAAGTTCTTTCCTATGCTCATGAATAGAATATTATCTTATTTAATGTAGATTCCATATCATTAATGATGACACAAAAGAAATAAATCAGCAACGTTAAATTTGTTAATTTAAGAAATAAAAGTTAAATATCCCAACTTAAATGTAAACTAAACAGTCTTAATCTTTAAACTCGTTATTAATGTGCTCCAGAAATTACAAACAAGCAATAGATAACAACTGCAGTTGACATTTGAGCTTTAGGAGTTTTACTTGGTGACATTATTCTATTAAAATAAGGAAGCTTTTCAGATCAATTACTCTAAATAATGCAATTAAAAGAAGATATTAAGATTAAAGAAAAGTAAATTAAGCTCTTAGTAAAAAACTAAGTCTAATACTTTTCTTAAAGTTAATTGCTTTAAATGCTTTTGATTTGAGACTATAAAAACAGAATCACTGCTACTTAAGCCATCTAACAATAATTTTAGCAATATAAAACCAAGTTAGATAAATAAGATTTGAAAATGGTAGTAAAGTAATTGAAAAAATACATAAATTTGAATATATTTTAGAAATACTTATTTCAAACTTTTGTCTTAGAGTATATTGAGACAGAAAAATGGAAAGATATGCTTGAAATATATAAGAAAATAGATCGAGATAGCAATGGATTTATAAATAGGGATGACTTATATTAAACATTTCTAAGTATAATCCTAAAAAAAGTTAAGAGAAAATTACCATGCAAGCGAACTAAATTTTTGAGGCTTTAGATGCTGATAAAACAAATAGCATAAGTTTTCAAGGTAATATCATATTACAGAATTTTGTAGTGATATTTTATATGAAGAGTTAAATTATCATTAAATGGAAGAATCATCAAAGATGATGTTTGAATATATGGATTAGGTAATAATTAATTCAGAATTTCAGTGGTGATATCTAAATGAAGGATCTGAAATCCGCTTTTATTTTAAAAAATTAGAGGGATATTGCAAAATTAAAGCAAATATTTTAATAGTTAGATTAAGAATAATCTGGAAATGTAAAATATCCAGAATCCAAGAAAATAATTTTGAGTAATCTAAAATTAAACTAACTTTATAGACTGCTTTATTAATAAAATGGTATGAAATAGAGAGGATTTATCATAAATATTAATTCTAAGCTATATATCTAATAATAACCTATAAATAGTATCTTACAGTTAGATTATCTTATCTTAAAATACTTTTTACATTTAGCGCAAATAAAAAATTGATTAGCGATGACTTTTATTTATTTAAATCTTAGCCAATAATAAAAAGATTAGATTAAGTAATAGTTAAACCAGCTGTTTATTAATCTTATATACTCTTCTGCTAGATTTTATTTTTAATATACTAGTATAATTTCTATTTTATAGTTTATAGAGTAATCTAAGCTATAGCAAAAGCTTACATTTTTAATTCTTAATATTTTAATTCTTTAACTATATTAAGCAAATATTTAAAATAGAATACTACTCATATTTTATAATTATGAATGAAATAAGCAAATTGTATATAATTTATATTTATTAAAGCAATGACTAAGTAATCCTTAGCCAAATAAAGATTAATAAATTACTTTAAAGAGTCAAATAAATTAGCAAACATATAAAAATATAACCTAAAAAGTATCATTAAGCACTTTCTTAACTAATATGCTCTTTAAATTAATTTAGTTGGAGATTCCACTCTTAGTGAGTTAACTATATGGTTTATAGAATTTAAGTATAAAATGAGATATAATAAGCATTAAAATAATTATCTTACTAGCATGAGATAAATTAAATAGGTAAAATCATTTATCTAAATTTTTAATGTTCTTAGTTTTTAATTTTCATTATGCTTGCTAACTAAAAGACTTTTAAATTATTTAATCTTTTTTATTAAAATTACTAATTTTCCTTGCGATTTAGTTCTCAGCTTATAAAATTTAGCTTATCTTTAGATTTTTATCCAGTCAATCATTATCGATAATAACTTGTAAGCTTTTAAAATTGAAAGATTATCTAAAAAGATTATAACTTTAAGAAAGCTACAGAATTTAATTAAAAAAGAGTTAATTTAATCCTTTGAATGAAGGATAGCTATAAAGTCTAGCTAATTAAAAAGGAAAAACTAAATAGGAAATATCAATTATAATTATACTTATACTTATCTTAAACAATACTGACTACGCTTATTTTTGATTATTTATCTATATTATACTTTAATCTTCCTAAATCAATACAAAGATGTTTATACATTCTAAAACTATAATTTTTAATTTTAATCCAATCTTTATAATTTTAGTGGATTTCATTCAATTGATAAGCTAAAATTATTTTTAGGATGCTTAATTTTAAATAGAAGCTATTTTTTATATAAAGGGACTGAACTTTGCTATTAAAAATTTAGTTAAAGTTTGTAATTAATTTATTATAATTAATAAAAAATATACATTCAAAGCATCTAATTATTAATATTTATTTGTGCTAGTTCATTAAAGTTATTCCTTATAACAGTCAATTTAAATAAAAAACAATAATTAGTGTTTGAATTGCTTGTTTAGCCTTGCTAAACAGTTGTAGTTGATTATGGTTAATAAATATATATCTAAATATACTTTTTAAATAATAATTATTTCTATTCTACAATAAAGCTTTTATAACATACATGTAAATGGCTTTATTTATAAGCCTATTCTTAGTCTTTATTATCTAATTTAAATTTAATTGTAAATACTAAACCTGATGCTTTTTAATGCTATTATAAATCAGTTTTATAGCAATCCAGATATAAATTTTCTTCTAACTAGTTATAAAAGAATCTAAAGTATATAAAATAACTAAAGGAATTTAATTTATAAGAGGAAATAACTTAAATTATTACAACTAAGTATGATAAATTAAATTAAATCTAATAGGCTTTTAAACTAATTTAGGTTATTAATTATTAAAACTAAGAAGAATTTAATATAATCAATAGATATATAAATTAAGGATTATGACTAAGGAATTATATAAGCAAATCATATAAATCAGATAAATATTTTAATTCTTTTAAGTTAAATATTTATAATACCAAAATTGCTAAGAAGCTATTTTTATTAGTCTAGAATTAATAATTTTTGCTTGGCTTTATTGATTTAAGGAAGAATAAATAAATAAATAAATAATTAGTTTTTAAAGAGATTATCTATAAATGTAAGCTTTTAAATTAAAGTTTTACAAGTATCATATTTCTTAGACTTAAATAGTTAATAGATTGAGATAATTAAAGTTAATAACTATAAATTATTTATTTTCTCTATGCCAACTAAGATTGTAAAGTAATTTAAGGAAAAAGCTAATAAGTTTTATTTTAATTTCCTTATGTTGCTTCATTTAAAAATGCTAGCAATTTAATAAAAAATAATCTAAGAAAAAGATATCCTTCTGGTATTTAATATAATTATTAATTTACACTAAATTAAAAAACCTCTTAATTACAAGTTTTAATTGTAAAATAAGAAGGAATTAAGAAAGTTTAGCTGAATGTAATGAAGAAAATATTAATGCTTAAGATAGTAAAATAATAAAAATAAACTAAGACTTTTAGATTATTTTAAAATTAAAGATGATATGAGAAATTATAAATCAAGAAATGATAATAAAACTATTTAAAGAAACTCAACCAATAATAATTACATCTTTACATTTTCTGGAAAAATAGCTATTTAAGAAGATCAGGAAAATGTGAGGATTTTTTATGCAAATGAGTGAAAATGTAAGGAGATAAATAATGTAATATTTAAATAAATAATCTTGCTTAAATTATAGAAGAATATAAATCAATAACACTTAACAAATAGATAATTATACTAAAGAGTAAGCTTAGGTTAAGATTATAACTCAAAGATTCACGCTTGAGCAGTTTTTAAGAATATTTTCCCAGTATGATCCTCAGTAAAGTAAAAGGAAAAAAGTAAATTATATATTTGGTGATTTTTTTGAGGAAGTATATAGGTTAAAACTAAAATAGGAATTTTTGGATATGATATTTTCAAGAAAAATTTCTAGTATCTAGCTACTGAAATCCATTACTAGAAAGCATCATAATTTATATTACTATGGGAAATTCTTGTTCAATTATGATATAGAAAAGCTAGAATAAGATATTTCACATAAATAATAAGGGAATCATTTCTCAACGGAAGAAGAGACATTGCCTGAATATCTTCATAAATAGTAAGCAATATTTAAAAAATCTTTAATAAAAGACTAAATATAAAGATTTTTTCAAGTTTATGCCTAACTTAGAAGCCTTTAACTCTTCACTTAAAAATTTAGGTACTAAACAATAGCTAATAATAAATTTAAGATTTTTATTATTTAGTGACTACTAAAGATAAAATAAATCCAAAAGGTATAAATATTTATAAAATATCAAATATTTTCATTAATTTTATTAAAATATTTACTTTATTGCTTACTAAACAAAAAAGATAAATAAAAAATAATAAATTATTACTTAGGAGGTAAAATAAATTATAATTATAATTAAATAAGATTTTCATACTTTTTCCTTTAATAAACTTAAAATTATTTTAAAACAAAAGATCTTAATATAACGCAATGTAGATATATTGCAAATTGAATTTTAGTAATTTTTAATAATTAGTCACACAAATTTATTTTATAATTTTTCAGTAACTATAATATTAATTTAATTCCAGATTAAATTTGTTTACCTTTTTCTAATATATATCTCACTAAATAATGAATGAGATAAATGTTTATTTTAAAGGCTTAATTTTTATTATTTCTACAACATACTGAAAAAAGTTAATTTTTTGTTTAGTTATATTTAAAGTTGAATCTTTTGATTTTAATACATTGCTCTATTAAATTTTATAATTTAATTAAAATGTATTTATTATATTTAATGTTTAGCTTTGAATATTTATTTAGAATCAATTGACTAGATAATTAAGAAATAAAGCATGCTAAAAGTAATAAGATTATAGTTAAATTAGTTTAGTATTTATATATAGTTAAATACTATATCTATAATCAAAAGCTTGCAGAGGTTATTAAAGATGTATTATAATAGAGTGCTTATTTAATAAATAATAATAACTAATAGCTAGAAATAGAATTAAAATTAGCTTGTTTTAATTAATAGCTTTAATTATTTATAATACTATTTAAATTTTGTTAGGCTTCTTTTAATTAGCATCCTTAATCATTTAATTAATAAACCTTAATGATAAGCCTAATTATTATGTATATTATTAATAAATGCAGCTAAATCTTTTTATAAAGAAATTATATAATTTTTGTCTAATAAGCAAAAGATAATTTTAATTCTGGAAGTAAACGTTAAAGAGTGGGAGAAGGTCATAGATAATAGTAAAAGAGTATTTAGTACTATGCTTTAATAATAATATGCTTAAGGAAATATAAAAGCTTATAAATAAAGTTACTAATTTCATTCATTTGTACATATCTATTACACTAGAATTTTTATTAGTGAACTTACTTTTAATAGCTTTAAAAGGATTAGAGAAACGAGTCATTATGATTTTATGAAAATTGTAGATCTTTAGATGATTTTTATATCTTAGTCAATAAATTTTACAATTAAAAAAATAACTATAAGTGATGAGAATATCTCAGAAATAATTTGCATGAAAATAAATTTTTGTTCGTAATAATTTGGGCAAATAAAAGTATGATATTTCAATAAAAAATTACATTAAACATAAATATAATAAATCATATAAATTGAAATACAGCCTAAATATATAAATCAGTATAGCATAGATAAGCTATGCATTTTATTTTATCTCGGTCTCTATAAACAATTTCTAAAAATTAAAAATTAATTAATTGAGTAAGGATATTCGTTATAAAATAAAGGAGTATATCATAATTTTTAGAAATTATAGGAATAATACTTTTTTTATACTAATAGTTGATATTTTTAAATTAATACAAAGAAACTTAAGGATATAAATATAGCTTAAGCAAGTAGTTTAATACATTTAGATTTATGTGGATATAGATTATTCTATAGCTCTTATCCTTCTTTATTTTAGTGAGTTTTACTATAAATTAAAATAATAAAAGATTTAATACATTTCCTTTATATATATTAAGATTGAATACATTTATAAATATGGGAAACCTCTCATGTTGTGAAGAAAAGAGACAAAGGGAAGATAAAGTTGATACAGAAGAAATTTAAGAAACCGAATAAAATCCCAGCATAATAATAAATGAGGAAAGCTTTTAAAAATTTAATAACGGAGAAATTAGCTAAAAATATAACATTCTGTGAAGCGATTATTGATAAAGTGACATACCCAGTTAAGGTCATCTTACAAAATTTGGAATATAGTACTAATTTTTGGAGCACCAAATAACCGGTGTCAAGTACACTTTGCAAATGTTTCAAAGAGGAGAATCTGAAGTGGAGCATAGTAGTCATTATAAATGGTTAAAAGCTTTAAAACATCATGGAATAGCTAAAGTTTTAAAACTATATTAGGATAATTAATTCTTTTATCATATTCTAGAATATATTGAAGGACCTTTACTTAGGTAATATATTTATTAGGAAGAACGTAGACAAAGAATTATCCTAGAAAAAATGACGGAAAAAGAGATAGAAGGATTTGAATTAACAATATTACAAGTATTATCTCATGTTCATGAGTAAAGCATAATTCTATTCCATGTAGACCCTGATTCAATAGCCTTAGCTTAAAAATAAACAATTTAGCAAGTTAAATTTGTTAGTTTTTCGAATACTACTTAGTTATCTTCTCTAAAAACTCGATTTAAGAATTTAAATCTTGAGCCTAAATTTTACTGCGCTCCTGAAATTATATATAATCAAGAAGATACTCCAGCAGTTGATATTTGAGCGTTAGGACTTTTGATAGTTGATGTTATTCTTAAAGGTATAAATCTTGCGTCTGATCGTATTTATGATATTATGACATCAAGAGAACATTTCGTAAAAAAGCAGCAATAATTACTCAATCTAATTTAAAGCTTAAATTTAAGCTAAAATTAAAGAAAACTTGTATAAAAATACTTGGTTTGGGATTATAAAAAACGTATTACAGCACAGGGGGCTATAGAAGAAAAATACGCTTCTTCTACATTTGAACTAAAAAGGAATGAATCTAAATACGTTATTTAGAAATTTAAGAAGTTCTAAAAACTAAACGAAATATAGAAATTCTTATTTCAGTACTTTGTAGTTGAAAATCTTAAAATAGAATAAAAGAAAAAAGTTATTTGGAATTTACCAGAAAATAGATTAGGATAAAAATGGGTTTATTAATGTGGAAGATGTTTAATAGATTTTTAGGAACTATTACCCAAATAAGAGCTAGGAAAAAATAGATAAATATACTCAATAATTCTTAAATGAGTTAGATCGTGATAAAACTGGAACCATCAATTTTCAAGGTAAGATCTAATTTAGAATTTTGCTCTACTCTTTTATATGAAGAACTAACCAAAGAGTAAATCGAAGAAGCCTGCAAGTAGATGTTTGATTTTTTAGACTAAGTATTTATTAAATATAGGATTTTTCAGGAGAAATCGATAGGAAAAACTTACAAAAAGTTTTTAATGCAAAGAACGAAAAGTAATTTGAGTATCTGAACTAACTTTTCATCAAGTTAGATTCTGATAAAACTGGAACTATTAACTACGAAGAATTTAGGAGTGCTATAATGAATAATTTAAACATTTAGTGATTCAACTTTAAATATTAAATAAGGACTATACTTTTAATGCCCACATCAAATATATTTTTATTTTTAAGCATTAAATAGTATGCTTATTTCCTAAATAACTATTTTAAATAAATTTCTTAGTATTTACTAAGATAAAGAATCCTAATTTCGTTAATCCTAAGCATATATTAAAGATTCGCCTCATATTAGTTATAGCTTTATATCTTACAAATATGATTTTTATTCTGATATTTCTCTCTTAAATCATAATTGACAAATTATTTTCCTTTTAACTTAAAAAAAGGTTTTATTATTAGCTTTTTTGCAATAGGTAATTGAAGTAAATTGGACTAAGAAAATAGAAATATCATAGCATTTTAGTATTATAAGCTATAGAAACTATTTATTCTTTTAATAAATAGTTAAGAAACTTATGCTATTAGAATATCAACTAACGATATAAGAATGTTTGCTTTAAGTGATACCATATGATTAAGTATATTTAAGATATTCAATTAAAAACATTAAGATAATTCCTACTAACAAAATAAGAGTCCATCAGTTAATTTACAATTTTTTAATCTAAGAATGTCTAAAAATCCCTTAAATATAAAAGTATTAAGGAGATAAACTTATAAAGTAATAGTTAGAATATAAAAGGAATTTATAATAAGATAAAAAGAGTATGAAATAGAGTAGACTAGCAATTGCTTTAAAAAGGCTAAAGTTTAACTTTTTAGTCTTAAATATTAAATAATTTAGTGAATAACTTACATATAATAGCTTATCTTAGTTTTAATTAAGCCAGGTTAAATAATAAATTAAGAGAAATAGATTCAAAAATTACTAAATTACTTTACCTTGGTTATTAAAACATCTAATATTTCTACTATATCAAAGTATAAGGAACAATAAAATCTATAACAGAGTATTTAATTAATAATAATTTTTAAATTTAGATATGATTGAAATATAGAAATAGCTTATTATAATATTTAGGCTTTATACTGATTAAAGATAAGCTTAGTATTCATTATAAAAGAAACTTTTATTCCTTATTTTAAGTAATTGTAATAATAGAAAAACTAAATAAAGCTTTATTTTTTGCTTAGTATATTCTTTATTATGCAATTTATCTTCAAAGAAAAAATAGCTAAGTTGTCTCTGGTATTTATTAATAAATAAATATGATATTATATTTTCACAGCAACTAAAAATAAATAAGCTTCTATTAAATTTATTAAGCCAATAATGATTAAAGTTCTTATTTAGAATAAAAGAGATAGAAAATATAAAGTAGTTTACTATTCACAGCATATATGAAATAACAAGAAATAATAGATAACTATAATTAAAAAAAGATAGCTATAGATAAAAATAAAAAGTCTAGACAAAATTGATGTTTCTTTTAAATTAACCAAAGAAATACAATTTAATAATTAAGATGAAATTATAATTAAATTAGAAAGATTATTAATAATAACTAAGATATTTCAACCAAACTTTCTTCATTTTAAATTACACAAAGCTTTAAAAAAAAAATGTATTTAATGTAATATTTATTATTTAAGACTGACTAAAGAGAGAAATTTATTTTTAAATTAACATTAGATTTAATTTTCCGAAATAGCTAGTATAAAAATTTAATTTTATGTTTAAAAGATAAATATCTAAGTTAAAGCTTAAAGAATAAACTAGAAGAAAAAGCTTTAAATTATAATAATAGTCATAATTTATTTAATTTTATTAGATTCCTCTTAAATAATAAGCATATAATAATACTATAAATTTAGTTTCTAAATAAATAAATTATTGACTTTCATTCGCTTTAATGATAGTAAAGTGACTGCTTAAATGCTAAATCTTTAAATATTAATGGTAAAATAATAAAAAATAGAAATTAATAATATTTTAATAAAAATGATATCTAACTATGCTGAATAAACATAAATAAAGCTATTAATGCAATTATTTAAATTATTAAATGTATAAAGCTAAAATGATAAGCTAATAATGAAATAATTTAAACTTTAGCTTTTAAGTTAATTATTAAACATTTTAGTAATTTAAATTATCTAAATAAGTTATTAATTATAATTAAATTTAAATTAAGCACAAAAAGTTAGTTAAAAAAGCATTAAATATGAAATTAATATAAGAACATAATTAAAATAATGCTAGTATAATATCGAAATATTAACAAGAATAATCTTGCTTAATTTTTATTTTCTAATAATTGATTAAGCAATTCTCTATATTAAAATTTTGAAATAAAAATGCTAAATTAATAAAAAATAGACTGATAAAAGTATCTTAAATAAATCTTAAATTAAAGTAGATGAATATATTCCATAAAACTATTACTCTAATTAATTATATAAAATTAAAATAAATAATAAATATAGCTTTATTATTATAATTTCAAAAACAAGTTTACAAATTTAAAATTTTAGTTAAAGTATAAAAGAATCAAGAAGGAATTTATTAAAATTAAATTAAAATTGAAATATTAGCAAGAAAAAGTTTATTTGCTTTATATTATGCTATCTATAAAAATTATTAGATATTCATTTAGTTAAATTTATTTAGATCAAAACTTTATAATTATAATTAATTTTCTGCTTCTATTTTTCTAACATCTTTTAACCAATCGAGAAGAAAATAATTTAAACCTCACATCCTTTAAACAAAAATAAAAATAATGCAAAATTTCTATAAAAGTAAGAAATAGTCGTGACATTTAGGAATTAGTAATAAAAAGTAGATATTACGTTACAAATAAATGAAATAAGAAATAATAATAATAATTCTAAAATATAAGCTAAATCCCTAAAATAATAAAATATATTAAAGAATAATAAATAAAATATTATTATAGTTTAATAGTTTGAATATTAATTTTATATATATGGAAAAATTGTTTATAATAAAAGTAAATTAGATAAAATAGAACCAAACTCATATATTAAACATTTCTATTCATTTCATTTTTAAAGTGATAATTTCTCAAACAATTAAAAATTATTTGTATCTTTTTAAGAAATTTAATTGAACTAGAGATTGGAAAATTAAAAAACATTTATTAGAGATATAAAAAATCAAATATAAATGAATTTGTATCGAGGAGAAAAGAAAACGAGTGATCTTTAATCAAAGCATACATTTTTAAAGAGATATATATTATGAAGAATAAAGTTTCACATTTTATACTCTAAGAAATTAATTTGTAATTAGCAAGAGAAATAAATCCTATAAATCAAATAGATTCCTTCATTTTTAATGCTTATATAATTAATGCTAAAGGAATTAAGAAAGCTCGCATTAAATTTGCTTAGGAAGTTGTATAATTTTAAAAATATTAAATGATGTGAGTCTCTATAAAATTTAATTGTCAATTTTATAAATTTAAATTGTGCACTGTTCAAGCTGTAAAATGAAACTACAAATATTTTAATTAAGTCTCGAAATTCAGTATAATTAAAATAAAAATAATAATGAATAAATCAATTTCCCATAGAGTTAATTCAAATATTAAATTAAATTTGTAAGAAAAATTAATTTAAAATTAAAAAGAAATAAAGGAAATGTAAAGAAATGATTTATCTTTTATTTCTGTTTATTTAAGAAGATAATAGTTTTCAAGTTTTTAAATATTGTTTTAATTTAATTTTTAATTGTTTCTTTAAATACATTTTTGTTAAAATATCCATCTCAGATCATTTAATTATCTTTATAACTAACTCAATTAAGTTGGAAAAGTAATTGTTAGAAAATTTTTTTTCTAAAACAACTTTATTTTTAGCAAGTTGCTTATTTAAGTATGAAGTTTCTTAATTCAGTTTTTTATATATGTGATTAGTTATCCTTTTCTCTCCGATAGATTTTTGATTACCTTATTTTTCTAGTTAAAATTTTTTTTATTTTTTCACATATCTCATATAAGATTTATTAAAATAATAAATTATAATGGACTAAACCCATTTAGTTAAATTCCTTTATACGATGATGAAAAAATAGACTTTAGCTTTTTCTTTTATTTACTTTTCTTCTAAATTTTTTTGCCATCTTTTAGATCCTAGCTATTCTACATTTTTTCAGATATTTTATAAAGAAATTTATATTTTTAAACAATAATTGTGCATTAATAATAAGTTAGTTTTTCCATTATAATCGTTCACTTCTTTCTCTATCTTCTCAAATCTATAAAATTTAAAAAATTAAAAAAATGGAATTTCTTAAAATATCTAAATTAAGTTTCTTTATCTATCTAGTATTTTTTATTTCACTTTTAAACGAATTAAGAGAAACTTAATAACTCCACATTAGTCTAGCTGGTTAGGATATTCGGCTTTCACCCGAAAGACCCGGGTTCGAGTCCCGGATGTGGAATTTTTTCTTATTTAATATAATCAAAAACATAAATAAACTTATTTATTAAAATAAATATAAAGTTATTTAGTTATTATAAGTAATATAATCTAATAACCATCACTTTTGAAATTTAAATTAATTAAATTAAAATTAAAATTGTTTGGCAGTGATATCAAGTCACCGCTTAAAAGAAGTTTTAAAGTTAGAATTTTCTTGCTGGAGTCTAACCGTAAAACCTTTGAATTTTGTTCATCTTGTCTTTTTTCTCACACCTTATTTAGTTCTTGATCCTACTCCAAATTTTTCAGGTTCGAGACTCGATTTTTTCTATAAACTTCCCCATTTTCTCTGCATCAGATTTAATTTTTCTTTCTCCTTATTTATATTTGGACTTGTCTTTTCCAAGATTTCTCCTAGATTTTCTGGAAAGCTACCCATTGTCTTCATAGGTGTCATTAATTCTTGCAATAATAACACAGTTTTCTCACCTTTGGTACTTGTTGTATTTCCAATTTAGAGGTATTTTCTATTTCCATCCTATCGGAATTTAGATTCTACTCCAGTGGATTCTGCTGGCTTTGAAGGTTTTTCTAGCTTTGTAATATGTTTTCGATCTGTTGACTCTAATCTTGAATCCTCTGATACTTAGGAGTTCGTCTAACTGAATTACTCTCGCTAGAAATTCCAAATAGCGTCAAATTCCCTCTCCTAGTTTGCCATCCTGAGTCTAGGGTTTCTTGTAATCCATGCTGGATTTGTTCGGCTAGCTTTTTGTTCTCCTTCCTTAGCTTTCTAACCTCTTCCTGGAGGTTAAGTACCACTTTGATGAGCTACTCCATGCTCATCTGGCCAGAAGGATTAAATTCAGAAACCTCCTGATGTAGCTGACTTCAGTTGCTTCCTAGGTTTTTCTTCCGACGAAGGTGTTTTCACATGCGTTGTTTTCAGGATTTATTTTCGTTCCTCGTAGTTGGTTTATTTCCCGGATAATTAAGGTTATTAAGAAAAAGGTTAGGGTTATTAAGAAGTCAACTATCAAGATATAGCATTCGGTTTCCTCTCCTACTACGAGGAGGTGGTGTAGAAACCCTTTCTGAAGCTTTATTCCATTTTTTTAGAGTTTTAGATTTAGATAAATTTTATAAAACAGAATATTTATTTAAATAAAGCAAAATACTAAAATTAAAAATAAATAATTATTATAACATAAAAATTAGATAGAAATAATCTTAAAAAGAAATAAAATAAGAGAATAGCAATGATTTAGTATTTCCTTGCAAATTAGATTCTCTATATAAGTACCAGAATAT
>CAMPDV010003244.1:0-55112 GCA_946699065.1 Loxodes magnus | reverse complement strand
ACTCTAAAAGCTGAAATTCCATCTTCTTTTCTTACTTTACTTCCTCACTTTTCTAAATACTCATAACTTCTTTTTATCTCTAAGTTTTAGTAACTCTAAAAGCTGAAATTCCATCTTCTTTCTTACTTTACTTCCTCACTTTTCTAAATACTTATAACTTCTTTTTATCTCTAAGTTTTAGTAATTCTAAAAGCTGAAATTCCATCTTCTTTTCTTACTTTACTTCCTCACTTTTCTAAATACTCATAACTTCTTTTTATCTCTAAGTTTAAGTAACTCTAAAAGCTGAAATTCCATCTTCTTTTCTTACTTTACTTCCTCACTTTTCTAAATACTTATAACTTCTTTTTATCTCTAAGTTTTAGTAATTCTAAAAGCTGAAATTCCATCTTCTTTTCTTACTTTACTTCCTCACTTTTCTAAATACTCATAACTTCTTTTTATCTCTAAGTTTTTAGTAATTCTAAAAGCTGAAATTCCATCTTCTTTTCTTACTTTACTTCCTCACTTTTCTAAATACTTTTAACTTCCTTTTATCTCTAAGTTTTATTAACTCTAAAAGCTGAAATTCCATCTTCTTTTCTTACTTTACTTCCTCACTTTTCTAAATACTCATAACTTCTTTTTATCTCTAAGTTTTAGTAATTCTAAAAGCTGAAATTCCATCTTCTTTTCTTACTTTACTTCCTCACTTTTCTAAATACTTATAACTTCTTTTTATCTCTAAGTTTTAGTAACTCTAAAAGCTGAAATTCCATCTTCTTTTCTTACTTTACTTCCTCACTTTTCTAAATACTCATAACTTCTTTTTATCTCTAAGTTTTAGTAATTGTAAAGCTGAAATTCCATCTTCTTTTCTTACTTTACTTCCTCACTTTTCTAAATACTCATAACTTCTTTTTATCTCTAAGTTTAAGTAACTCTAAAAGCTGAAATTCCATCTTCTTTTCTTACTTACTTCCTCACTTTTCTAAATACTCATAACTTCTTTTTATCTCTAAGTTTAAGTAACTCTAAAAGCTGAAATCCATCTTCTTTTCTTACTTTACTTCCTCACTTTTCTAAATACTCATAACTTCTTTTTATCTCTAAGTTTAAGTAACTCTAAAAGCTGAAATTCCATCTTCTTTTCTTACTTTACTTCCTCACTTTTCTAAATACTCATAACTTCTTTTTATCTCTAAGTTTTAGTAATTCTAAAGCTGAAATTCCATCTTCTTTTCTTACTTTACTTCCTCACTTTTCTAAATACTCATAACTTCTTTTTATCTCTAAGTTTTAGTAACTCTAAAAGCTGAAATTCCATCTTCTTTTCTTACTTTACTTCCTCACTTTTCTAAATACTTATAACTTCTTTTTATCTCTAAGTTTTAGTAACTCTAAAAGCTGAAATTCCATCTTCTTTTCTTACTTTACTTCCTCACTTTTCTAAATACTCATAACTTCTTTTTATCTCTAAGTTTTAGTAATTCTAAAAGCTGAAATTCCATCTTCTTTTCTTACTTTACTTCCTCACTTTTCTAAATACTTATAACTTCTTTTTATCTCTAAGTTTTAGTAATTCTAAAGCTGAAATTCCATCTTCTTTTCTTACTTTACTTCCTCACTTTTCTAAATACTCATAACTTCTTTTTATCTCTAAGTTTAAGTAACTCTAAAAGCTGAAATTCCATCTTCTTTTCTTACTTTACTTCCTCACTTTTCTAAATACTCATAACTTCTTTTTATCTCTAAGTTTAAGTAACTCTAAAAGCTGAAATTCCATCTTCTTTTCTTACTTTACTTCCTCACTTTTCTAAATACTCATAACTTCTTTTTATCTCTAAGTTTAAGTAACTCTAAAAGCGTAAATTCCATCTTCTTTCTTACTTTACTTCCTCACTTTTCTAAATACTCATAACTTCTTTTTATCTCTAAGTTTAAGTAACTCTAAAAGCTGAAATTCCATCTTCTTTTCTTACTTTACTTCCTCACTTTTCTAAATACTTATAACTTCTTTTTATCTCTAAGCTTTAGTAATTCTAAAAGCTGAAATTCCATCTTCTTTTCTTACTTTACTTCCTCACTTTTCTAAATACTTATAACTTCTTTTTATCTCTAAGTTTTAGTAATTCTAAAAGCTGAAATTCTTTCTAATCTCTTTACTTTACTTCCTCACTTTTCTATATACTTATAACTTCTTTTTATCTCTAAGTTTTATTAACTCTAAAAGCTGAAATTCCATCTTCTTTTCTTACTTTACTTCCTCACTTTTCTAAATACTCATAACTTCTTTTATCTCTAAGTTTTAGTAACTCTAAAAGCTGAAATTCCATCTTCTTTTCTTACTTTACTTCCTCACTTTTCTAAATACTTATAACTTCTTTTTATCTCTAAGTTTTAGTAATTCTAAAAGCTGAAATTCCATCTTCTTTTCTTACTTTACTTCCTCACTTTTCTAAATACTCATAACTTCTTTTTATCTCTAAGTTTAAGTAACTCTAAAAGCTGAAATTCCATCTTCTTTTCTTACTTTACTTCCTCACTTTTCTAAATACTTATAACTTCTTTTTATCTCTAAGTTTTAGTAATTCTAAAAGCTGAAATTCCATCTTCTTTTCTTACTTACTTCCTCACTTTTCTAAATACTCATAACTTCTTTTTATCTCTAAGTTTTAGTAATTCTAAAAGCTGAAATTCCATCTTCTTTTCTTACTTTACTTCCTCACTTTTCTAAATACTTATAACTTCTTTTTATCTCTAAGTTTTAGTAACTCTAAAAGCTGAAATTCCATCTTCTTTTCTTACTTTACTTCCTCACTTTTCTAAATACTTATAACTTCTTTTTATCTCTAAGCTTTAGTAATTCTAAAAGCTGAAATTCCATCTTCTTTTCTTACTTTACTTCCTCACTTTTCTAAATACTTATAACTTCTTTTTATCTCTAAGTTTTAGTAATTCTAAAAGCTGAAATTCTTTCTAATCTCTTTACTTTACTTCCTCACTTTTCTATATACTTATAACTTCTTTTTATCTCTAAGTTTTATTAACTCTAAAAGCTGAAATTCCATCTTCTTTTCTTACTTTACTTCCTCACTTTTCTAAATACTCATAACTTCTTTTTATCTCTAAGTTTTAGTAACTCTAAAAGCTGAAATTCCATCTTCTTTTCTTACTTTACTTCCTCACTTTTCTAAATACTTATAACTTCTTTTTATCTCTAAGTTTTAGTAATTCTAAAAGCTGAAATTCCATCTTCTTTTCTTACTTTACTTCCTCACTTTTCTAAATACTCATAACTTCTTTTTATCTCTAAGTTTAAGTAACTCTAAAAGCTGAAATTCCATCTTCTTTTCTTACTTTACTTCCTCACTTTTCTAAATACTTATAACTTCTTTTTATCTCTAAGTTTTAGTAATTCTAAAAGCTGAAATTCCATCTTCTTTTCTACTTTACTTCCTCACTTTTCTAAATACTCATAACTTCTTTTTATCTCTAAGTTTTAGTAATTCTAAAAGCTGAAATTCCATCTTCTTTTCTTACTTTACTTCCTCACTTTTCTAAATACTTTTAACTTCCTTTTATCTCTAAGTTTTATTAACTCTAAAAGCTGAAATTCCATCTTCTTTTCTTACTTTACTTCCTCACTTTTCTAAATACTCATAACTTCTTTTTATCTCTAAGTTTTAGTAATTCTAAAAGCTGAAATTCCATCTTCTTTTCTTACTTTACTTCCTCACTTTTCTAAATACTTATAACTTCTTTTTATCTCTAAGTTTTAGTAACTCTAAAAGCTGAAATTCCATCTTCTTTTCTTACTTTACTTCCTCACTTTTCTAAATACTCATAACTTCTTTTTATCTCTAAGTTTTAGTAATTGTAAAGCTGAAATTCCATCTTCTTTTCTTACTTTACTTCCTCACTTTTCTAAATACTCATAACTTCTTTTTATCTCTAAGTTTAAGTAACTCTAAAAGCTGAAATTCCATCTTCTTTTCTTACTTTACTTCCTCACTTTTCTAAATACTCATAACTTCTTTTTATCTCTAAGTTTAAGTAACTCTAAAAGCTGAAATTCCATCTTCTTTTCTTACTTTACTTCCTCACTTTTCTAAATACTCATAACTTCTTTTTATCTCTAAGTTTTAGTAACTCTAAAAGCTGAAATTCCATCTTCTTTTCTTACTTTACTTCCTCACTTTTCTAAATACTCATAACTTCTTTTTATCTCTAAGTTTTAGTAATTCTAAAGCTGAAATTCCATCTTCTTTTCTTACTTTACTTCCTCACTTTTCTAAATACTCATAACTTCTTTTTATCTCTAAGTTTTAGTAACTCTAAAAGCTGAAATTCCATCTTCTTTTCTTACTTTACTTCCTCACTTTTCTAAATACTTATAACTTCTTTTTATCTCTAAGTTTTAGTAACTCTAAAAGCTGAAATTCCATCTTCTTTTCTTACTTTACTTCCTCACTTTTCTAAATACTCATAACTTCTTTTATCTCTAAGTTTTAGTAATTCTAAAAGCTGAAATTCCATCTTCTTTTCTTACTTTACTTCCTCACTTTTCTAAATACTTATAACTTCTTTTTATCTCTAAGTTTTAGTAATTCTAAAGCTGAAATTCCATCTTCTTTTCTTACTTTACTTCCTCACTTTTCTAAATACTCATAACTTCTTTTTATCTCTAAGTTTAAGTAACTCTAAAAGCTGAAATTCCATCTTCTTTTCTTACTTTACTTCCTCACTTTTCTAAATACTCATAACTTCTTTTTATCTCTAAGTTTAAGTAACTCTAAAAGCTGAAATTCCATCTTCTTTTCTTACTTTACTTCCTCACTTTTCTAAATACTCATAACTTCTTTTTATCTCTAAGTTTAAGTAACTCTAAAAGCGTAAATTCCATCTTCTTTTCTTACTTTACTTCCTCACTTTTCTAAATACTCATAACTTCTTTTTATCTCTAAGTTTAAGTAACTCTAAAAGCTGAAATTCCATCTTCTTTTCTTACTTTACTTCCTCACTTTTCTAAATACTTATAACTTCTTTTTATCTCTAAGCTTTAGTAATTCTAAAAGCTGAAATTCCATCTTCTTTTCTTACTTTACTTCCTCACTTTTCTAAATACTTATAACTTCTTTTTATCTCTAAGTTTTAGTAATTCTAAAAGCTGAAATTCTTTCTAATCTCTTTACTTTACTTCCTCACTTTTCTATATACTTATAACTTCTTTTTATCTCTAAGTTTTATTAACTCTAAAAGCTGAAATTCCATCTTCTTTTCTTACTTTACTTCCTCACTTTTCTAAATACTCATAACTTCTTTTTATCTCTAAGTTTTAGTAACTCTAAAAGCTGAAATTCCATCTTCTTTTCTTACTTTACTTCCTCACTTTTCTAAATACTTATAACTTCTTTTTATCTCTAAGTTTTAGTAATTCTAAAAGCTGAAATTCCATCTTCTTTTCTTACTTTACTTCCTCACTTTTCTAAATACTCATAACTTCTTTTTATCTCTAAGTTTAAGTAACTCTAAAAGCTGAAATTCCATCTTCTTTTCTTACTTTACTTCCTCACTTTTCTAAATACTTATAACTTCTTTTTATCTCTAAGTTTTAGTAATTCTAAAAGCTGAAATTCCATCTTCTTTTCTTACTTTACTTCCTCACTTTTCTAAATACTCATAACTTCTTTTTATCTCTAAGTTTTAGTAATTCTAAAAGCTGAAATTCCATCTTCTTTTCTTACTTTACTTCCTCACTTTTCTAAATACTTATAACTTCTTTTTATCTCTAAGTTTTAGTAACTCTAAAAGCTGAAATTCCATCTTCTTTTCTTACTTTACTTCCTCACTTTTCTAAATACTTATAACTTCTTTTTATCTCTAAGCTTTAGTAATTCTAAAAGCTGAAATTCCATCTTCTTTTCTTACTTTACTTCCTCACTTTTCTAAATACTTATAACTTCTTTTTATCTCTAAGTTTTAGTAATTCTAAAAGCTGAAATTCTTTCTAATCTCTTTACTTTACTTCCTCACTTTTCTATATACTTATAACTTCTTTTTATCTCTAAGTTTTATTAACTCTAAAAGCTGAAATTCCATCTTCTTTTCTTACTTTACTTCCTCACTTTTCTAAATACTCATAACTTCTTTTTATCTCTAAGTTTTAGTAACTCTAAAAGCTGAAATTCCATCTTCTTTTCTTACTTTACTTCCTCACTTTTCTAAATACTTATAACTTCTTTTTATCTCTAAGTTTTAGTAATTCTAAAAGCTGAAATTCCATCTTCTTTTCTTACTTTACTTCCTCACTTTTCTAAATACTCATAACTTCTTTTTATCTCTAAGTTTAAGTAACTCTAAAAGCTGAAATTCCATCTTCTTTTCTTACTTTACTTCCTCACTTTTCTAAATACTTATAACTTCTTTTTATCTCTAAGTTTTAGTAATTCTAAAGCTGAAATTCCATCTTCTTTTCTTACTTTACTTCCTCACTTTTCTAAATACTCATAACTTCTTTTTATCTCTAAGTTTTAGTAATTCTAAAAGCTGAAATTCCATCTTCTTTTCTTACTTTACTTCCTCACTTTTCTAAATACTTTTAACTTCCTTTTATCTCTAAGTTTTATTAACTCTAAAAGCTGAAATTCCATCTTCTTTTCTTACTTTACTTCCTCACTTTTCTAAATACTCATAACTTCTTTTTATCTCTAAGTTTTAGTAATTCTAAAAGCTGAAATTCCATCTTCTTTTCTTACTTTACTTCCTCACTTTTCTAAATACTTATAACTTCTTTTTATCTCTAAGTTTTAGTAACTCTAAAAGCTGAAATTCCATCTTCTTTTCTTACTTTACTTCCTCACTTTTCTAAATACTCATAACTTCTTTTTATCTCTAAGTTTTAGTAATTGTAAAGCTGAAATTCCATCTTCTTTTCTTACTTTACTTCCTCACTTTTCTAAATACTCATAACTTCTTTTTATCTCTAAGTTTAAGTAACTCTAAAAGCTGAAATTCCATCTTCTTTTCTTACTTTACTTCCTCACTTTTCTAAATACTCATAACTTCTTTTTATCTCTAAGTTTAAGTAACTCTAAAAGCTGAAATTCCATCTTCTTTTCTTACTTTACTTCCTCACTTTTCTAAATACTCATAACTTCTTTTTATCTCTAAGTTTAAGTAACTCTAAAAGCTGAAATTCCATCTTCTTTTCTTACTTTACTTCCTCACTTTTCTAATTACTTATAACTTCTTTTTATCTCTAAGTTTTAGTAATTCTAAAGCTGAAATTCCATCTTCTTTTCTTACTTTACTTCCTCACTTTTCTAAATACTCATAACTTCTTTTTATCTCTAAGTTTAAGTAACTCTAAAAGCTGAAATTCCATCTTCTTTTCTTACTTTACTTCCTCACTTTTCTAAATACTTATAACTTCTTTTTATCTCTAAGTTTTAGTAACTCTAAAAGCTGAAATTCCATCTTCTTTTCTTACTTTACTTCCTCACTTTTCTAAATACTCATAACTTCTTTTTATCTCTAAGTTTTAGTAATTCTAAAAGCTGAAATTCCATCTTCTTTTCTTACTTTACTTCCTCACTTTTCTAAATACTTATAACTTCTTTTTATCTCTAAGTTTTAGTAATTCTAAAGCTGAAATTCCATCTTCTTTTCTTACTTTACTTCCTCACTTTTCTAAATACTCATAACTTCTTTTTATCTCTAAGTTTAAGTAACTCTAAAAGCTGAAATTCCATCTTCTTTTCTTACTTTACTTCCTCACTTTTCTAAATACTCATAACTTCTTTTTATCTCTAAGTTTAAGTAACTCTAAAAGCTGAAATTCCATCTTCTTTTCTTACTTTACTTCCTCACTTTTCTAAATACTCATAACTTCTTTTTATCTCTAAGTTTAAGTAACTCTAAAAGCGTAAATTCCATCTTCTTTTCTTACTTTACTTCCTCACTTTTCTAAATACTCATAACTTCTTTTTATCTCTAAGTTTAAGTAACTCTAAAAGCTGAAATTCCATCTTCTTTTCTTACTTTACTTCCTCACTTTTCTAAATACTTATAACTTCTTTTTATCTCTAAGTTTTAGTAATTCTAAAAGCTGAAATTCCATCTTCTTTTCTTACTTTACTTCCTCACTTTTCTAAATACTTATAACTTCTTTTTATCTCTAAGTTTTAGTAATTCTAAAAGCTGAAATTCCATCTTCTTTTCTTACTTTACTTCCTCACTTTTCTAAATACTTATAACTTCCTTTTATCTCTAAGTTTTAGTAATTCTAAAAGCTGAAATTCCATCTTCTTTTCTTACTTTACTTCCTCACTTTTCTAAATACTTATAACTTCTTCTTATCTCTAAGTTTAAGTAACTCTAAAAGCTGAAATTCCATCTTCTTTTCTTACTTTACTTCCTCACTTTTCTAAATACTTATAACTTCTTTTTATCTATAAGTTTTAGTAACTCTAAAAGCTGAAATTCCATCTTCTTTTCTTACTTTACTTCCTCACTTTTCTAAATACTTATAACTTCTTTTTATCTCTAAGTTTTAGTAACTCTAAAAGCTGAAATTCCATCTTCTTTTCTTACTTTACTTCCTCACTTTTCTAAATACTCATAACTTCTTTTTATCTCTAAGTTTTAGTAATTCTAAAAGCTGAAATTCCATCTTCTTTTCTTACTTTACTTCCTCACTTTTCTAAATACTTATAACTTCTTTTTATCTCTAAGTTTTAGTAATTCTAAAAGCTGAAATTCCATCTTCTTTTCTTACTTTACTTCCTCACTTTTCTAAATACTTATAACTTCTTTTTATCTCTAAGTTTTAGTAACTCTAAAAGCTGAAATTCCATCTTCTTTTCTTACTTTACTTCCTCACTTTTCTAAATACTCATAACTTCTTTTTATCTCTAAGTTTTAGTAATTCTAAAAGCTGAAATTCCATCTTCTTTTCTTACTTTACTTCCTCACTTTTCTAAATACTTATAACTTCTTTTTATCTCTAAGTTTTAGTAATTCTAAAAGCTGAAATTCCATCTTCTTTTCTTACTTTACTTCCTCACTTTTCTAAATACTTATAACTTCTTTTTATCTCTAAGTTTTAGTAACTCTAAAAGCTGAAATTCCATCTTCTTTTCTTACTTTACTTCCTCACTTTTCTAAATACTCATAACTTCTTTTTATCTCTAAGTTTTAGTAACTCTAAAAGCTGAAATTCCATCTTCTTTTCTTACTTTACTTCCTCACTTTTCTAAATACTCATAACTTCTTTTTATCTCTAAGTTTTAGTAATTCTAAAAGCTGAAATTCCATCTTCTTTTCTTACTTTAATTCCTCACTTTTCTAAATACTTATAACTTCTTTTTATCTCTAAGTTTTAGTAACTCTAAAAGCTGAAATTCCATCTTCTTTTCTTACTTTACTTCCTCACTTTTCTAAATACTCATAACTTCTTTTTATCTCTAAGTTTTAGTAACTCTAAAAGCTGAAATTCCATCTTCTTTTCTTACTTTACTTCCTCACTTTTCTAAATACTCATAACTTCTTTTTATCTCTAAGTTTTAGTAATTCTAAAAGCTGAAATTCCATCTTCTTTTCTTACTTTACTTCCTCACTTTTCTAAATACTCATAACTTCTTTTTATCTCTAAGTTTTAGTAATTCTAAATTCTGAAATTCCATCTTCTTTTCTTACTTTACTTCCTCACTTTTCTAAATACTCATAACTTCTTTTTATCTCTAAGTTTAAGTAACTCTAAAAGCTGAAATTCCATCTTCTTTTCTTACTTTACTTCCTCACTTTTCTAAATACTCATAACTTCTTTTTATCTCTAAGTTTAAGTAACTCTAAAAGCTGAAATTCCATCTTCTTTTCTTACTTTACTTCCTCACTTTTCTAAATACTCATAACTTCTTTTTATCTCTAAGTTTAAGTAACTCTAAAAGCTGAAATTCCATCTTCTTTTCTTACTTTACTTCCTCACTTTTCTAAATACTCATAACTTCTTTTTATCTCTAAGTTTTAGTAATTCTAAAAGCTGAAATTCCATCTTCTTTTCTTACTTTACTTCCTCACTTTTCTAAATACTCATAACTTCTTTTTATCTCTAAGTTTTAGTAATTCTAAAAGCTGAAATTCCATCTTCTTTTCTTACTTTACTTCCTCACTTTTCTAAATACTCATAACTTCTTTTTATCTCTAAGTTTTAGTAACTCTAAAAGCTGAAATTCCATCTTCTTTTCTTACTTTACTTCCTCACTTTTCTAAATACTTATAACTTCTTTTTATCTCTAAGTTTAGTAATTCTAAAAGCTGAAATTCCATCTTCTTTTCTTACTTTACTTCCTCACTTTTCTAATTACTTATAACTTCTTTTTATCTCTAAGTTTTAGTAATTCTAAAGCTGAAATTCCATCTTCTTTTCTTACTTTACTTCCTCACTTTTCTAAATACTCATAACTTCTTTTTATCTCTAAGTTTAAGTAACTCTAAAAGCTGAAATTCCATCTTCTTTTCTTACTTTACTTCCTCACTTTTCTAAATACTTATAACTTCTTTTTATCTCTAAGTTTTAGTAATTCTAAAAGCTGAAATTCCATCTTCTTTTCTTACTTACTTCCTCACTTTTCTAAATACTCATAACTTCTTTTTATCTCTAAGTTTTAGTAACTCTAAAAGCTGAAATTCCATCTTCTTTTCTTACTTTACTTCCTCACTTTTCTAAATACTTATAACTTCCTTTTATCTCTAAGTTTTAGTAATTCTAAAAGCTGAAATTCCATCTTCTTTTCTTACTTTACTTCCTCACTTTTCTAAATACTCATAACTTCTTTTTATCTCTAAGTTTTAGTAATTCTAAAAGCTGAAATTCCATCTTCTTTTCTTACTTTACTTCCTCACTTTTCTAAATACTCATAACTTCTTTTTATCTCTAAGTTTTAGTAATTCTAAAAGCTGAAATTCCATCTTCTTTTCTTACTTTACTTCCTCACTTTTCTAAATACTCATAACTTCTTTTTATCTCTAAGTTTTAGTAACTCTAAAAGCTGAAATTCCATCTTCTTTTCTTACTTTACTTCCTCACTTTTCTAAATACTTATAACTTCTTTTATCTCTAAGTTTAAGTAACTCTAAAAGCTGAAATTCCATCTTCTTTTCTTACTTTACTTCCTCACTTTTCTAAATACTCATAACTTCTTTTTATCTCTAAGTTTTAGTAATTCTAAAAGCTGAAATTCCATCTTCTTTTCTTACTTTACTTCCTCACTTTTCTAAATACTTATAACTTCTTTTTATCTCTAAGTTTTAGTAATTCTAAAAGCTGAAATTCCATCTTCTTTTCTTACTTTACTTCCTCACTTTTCTAAATACTTATAACTTCCTTTTATCTCTAAGTTTTAGTAATTCTAAAAGCTGAAATTCATCTTCTTTTCTTACTTTACTTCCTCACTTTTCTAAATACTCATAACTTCTTTTTATCTCTAAGTTTTAGTAATTCTAAAAGCTGAAATTCCATCTTCTTTTCTTACTTTACTTCCTCACTTTTCTAAATACTTATAACTTCTTTTATCTCTAAGTTTTAGTAACTCTAAAAGCTGAAATTCCATCTTCTTTTCTTACTTTACTTCCTCACTTTTCTAAATACTTATAACTTCTTTTTATCTCTAAGTTTAGTAACTCTAAAAGCTGAAATTCCATCTTCTTTTCTTACTTTACTTCCTCACTTTTCTAAATACTTATAACTTCTTTTTATCTCTAAGTTTAGTAATTCTAAAAGCTGAAATTCCATCTTCTTTTCTTACTTTACTTCCTCACTTTTCTAAATACTCATAACTTTTTTTTATCTCTAAGTTTTAGTAATTCTAAAAGCTGAAATTCCATCTTCTTTTCTTACTTTACTTCCTCACTTTTCTAAATACTCATAACTTCTTTTTATCTCTAAGTTTTAGTAATTCTAAATTCTGAAATTCCATCTTCTTTTCTTACTTTACTTCCTCATTTTTCTAAATACTCATAACTTCTTTTTATCTCTAAGTTTTAGTAATTCTAAAAGCTGAAATTCCATCTTCTTTTCTTACTTTACTTCCTCACTTTTCTAAATACTTATAACTTCTTTTTATCTCTAAGTTTTAGTAATTCTAAAAGCTGAAATTCCATCTTCTTTTCTTACTTTACTTCCTCACTTTTCTAAATACTCATAACTTTTTTTTATCTCTAAGTTTTAGTAATTCTAAAAGCTGAAATTCCATCTTCTTTTCTTACTTTACTTCCTCACTTTTCTAAATACTTATAACTTCTTTTTATCTCTAAGTTTTAGTAATTCTAAAAGCTGAAATTCCATCTTCTTTTCTTACTTTACTTCCTCACTTTTCTAAATACTTATAACTTCTTTTTATCTCTAAGTTTTAGTAATTCTAAAAGCTGAAATTCCATCTTCTTTTCTTACTTTACTTCCTCACTTTCTAAATACTTAAAAGAAGTTATAAGTATTTAGAAAAGTGAGGAAGTAAAGTAAGAAAAGAAGATGGAATTTCAGCTTTTAGAATTACTAAAACTTAGAGATAAAAAGAAGTTATAAGTATTTAGAAAAGTGAGGAAGTAAAGTAAGAAAAGAAGATGGAATTTCAGCTTTTAGAATTACTAAAACTTAGAGATAAAAAGAAGTTATAAGTATTTAGAAAAGTGAGGAAGTAAAGTAAGAAAAGAAGATGGAATTTCAGCTTTTAGAATTACTAAAACTTAGAGATAAAAAAAAGTTATGAGTATTTAGAAAAGTGAGGAAGTAAAGTAAGAAAAGAAGATGGAATTTCAGCTTTTAGAATTACTAAAACTTAGAGATAAAAAGAAGTTATAAGTATTTAGAAAAGTGAGGAAGTAAAGTAAGAAAAGAAGATGGAATTTCAGCTTTTAGAATTACTAAAACTTAGAGATAAAAAGAAGTTATGAGTATTTAGAAAAATGAGGAAGTAAAGTAAGAAAAGAAGATGGAATTTCAGAATTTAGAATTACTAAAACTTAGAGATAAAAAGAAGTTATGAGTATTTAGAAAAGTGAGGAAGTAAAGTAAGAAAAGAAGATGGAATTTCAGCTTTTAGAATTACTAAAACTTAGAGATAAAAAAAAGTTATGAGTATTTAGAAAAGTGAGGAAGTAAAGTAAGAAAAGAAGATGGAATTTCAGCTTTTAGAATTACTAAAACTTAGAGATAAAAAGAAGTTATAAGTATTTAGAAAAGTGAGGAAGTAAAGTAAGAAAAGAAGATGGAATTTCAGCTTTTAGAGTTACTAAAACTTAGAGATAAAAAGAAGTTATAAGTATTTAGAAAAGTGAGGAAGTAAAGTAAGAAAAGAAGATGGAATTTCAGCTTTTAGAGTTACTAAAACTTAGAGATAAAAGAAGTTATAAGTATTTAGAAAAGTGAGGAAGTAAAGTAAGAAAAGAAGATGGAATTTCAGCTTTTAGAATTACTAAAACTTAGAGATAAAAAGAAGTTATGAGTATTTAGAAAAGTGAGGAAGTAAAGTAAGAAAAGAAGATGGAATTTCAGCTTTTAGAATTACTAAAACTTAGAGATAAAAGGAAGTTATAAGTATTTAGAAAAGTGAGGAAGTAAAGTAAGAAAAGAAGATGGAATTTCAGCTTTTAGAATTACTAAAACTTAGAGATAAAAAGAAGTTATAAGTATTTAGAAAAGTGAGGAAGTAAAGTAAGAAAAGAAGATGGAATTTCAGCTTTTAGAATTACTAAAACTTAGAGATAAAAAGAAGTTATGAGTATTTAGAAAAGTGAGGAAGTAAAGTAAGAAAAGAAGATGGAATTTCAGCTTTTAGAGTTACTTAAACTTAGAGATAAAAAGAAGTTATAAGTATTTAGAAAAGTGAGGAAGTAAAGTAAGAAAAGAAGATGGAATTTCAGCTTTTAGAGTTACTAAAACTTAGAGATAAAAAGAAGTTATGAGTATTTAGAAAAGTGAGGAAGTAAAGTAAGAAAAGAAGATGGAATTTCAGCTTTTAGAATTACTAAAACTTAGAGATAAAAAGAAGTTATGAGTATTTAGAAAAGTGAGGAAGTAAAGTAAGAAAAGAAGATGGAATTTCAGCTTTTAGAATTACTAAAACTTAGAGATAAAAAGAAGTTATGAGTATTTAGAAAAGTGAGGAAGTAAAGTAGAAAGAAGATGGAATTTCAGCTTTTAGAGTTAATAAAACTTAGAGATAAAAAGAAGTTATGAGTATTTAGAAAAGTGAGGAAGTAAAGTAAGAAAAGAAGATGGAATTTCAGCTTTAGAATTACTAAAACTTAGAGATAAAAAGAAGTTATAAGTATTTAGAAAAGTGAGGAAGTAAAGTAAGAAAAGAAGATGGAATTTCAGCTTTTAGAATTACTAAAACTTAGAGATAAAAAGAAGTTATGAGTATTTAGAAAAGTGAGGAAGTAAAGTAAGAAAAGAAGATGGAATTTCAGCTTTTAGAGTTACTAAAACTTAGAGATAAAAAGAAGTTATAAGTATTTAGAAAAGTGAGGAAGTAAAGTAAGAAAAGAAGATGGAATTTCAGCTTTTAGAGTTACTAAAACTTAGAGATAAAAAGAAGTTATGAGTATTTAGAAAAGTGAGGAAGTAAAGTAAGAAAAGAAGATGGAATTTCAGCTTTAGAATTACTAAAACTTAGAGATAAAAAGAAGTTATGAGTATTTAGAAAAGTGAGGAAGTAAAGTAAGAAAAGAAGATGGAATTTCAGCTTTTAGAGTTACTTAAACTTAGAGATAAAAAGAAGTTATGAGTATTTAGAAAAGTGAGGAAGTAAAGTAAGAAAAGAAGATGGAATTTCAGCTTTTAGAGTTACTTAAACTTAGAGATAAAAAGAAGTTATGAGTATTTAGAAAAGTGAGGAAGTAAAGTAAGAAAAGAAGATGGAATTTCAGCTTTTAGAGTTACTTAAACTTAGAGATAAAAAGAAGTTATGAGTATTTAGAAAAGTGAGGAAGTAAAGTAAGAAAAGAAGATGGAATTTCAGCTTTACAATTACTAAAACTTAGAGATAAAAAGAAGTTATGAGTATTTAGAAAAGTGAGGAAGTAAAGTAAGAAAAGAAGATGGAATTTCAGCTTTTAGAGTTACTAAAACTTAGAGATAAAAAGAAGTTATAAGTATTTAGAAAAGTGAGGAAGTAAAGTAAGAAAAGAAGATGGAATTTCAGCTTTTAGAATTACTAAAGCTTAGAGATAAAAAGAAGTTATGAGTATTTAGAAAAGTGAGGAAGTAAAGTAAGAAAAGAAGATGGAATTTCAGCTTTTAGAGTTAATAAAACTTAGAGATAAAAGGAAGTTAAAAGTATTTAGAAAAGTGAGGAAGTAAAGTAAGAAAAGAAGATGGAATTTCAGCTTTTAGAATTACTAAAACTTAGAGATAAAAAGAAGTTATGAGTATTTAGAAAAGTGAGGAAGTAAAGTAAGAAAAGAAGATGGAATTTCAGCTTTTAGAATTACTAAAACTTAGAGATAAAAAGAAGTTATAAGTATTTAGAAAAGTGAGGAAGTAAAGTAAGAAAAGAAGATGGAATTTCAGCTTTTAGAGTTACTTAAACTTAGAGATAAAAAGAAGTTATGAGTATTTAGAAAAGTGAGGAAGTAAAGTAAGAAAAGAAGATGGAATTTCAGCTTTTAGAATTACTAAAACTTAGAGATAAAAAGAAGTTATAAGTATTTAGAAAAGTGAGGAAGTAAAGTAAGAAAAGAAGATGGAATTTCAGCTTTTAGAGTTACTAAAACTTAGAGATAAAAAGAAGTTATGAGTATTTAGAAAAGTGAGGAAGTAAAGTAAGAAAAGAAGATGGAATTTCAGCTTTTAGAGTTAATAAAACTTAGAGATAAAAAGAAGTTATAAGTATATAGAAAAGTGAGGAAGTAAAGTAAAGAGATTAGAAAGAATTTCAGCTTTTAGAATTACTAAAACTTAGAGATAAAAAGAAGTTATAAGTATTTAGAAAAGTGAGGAAGTAAAGTAAGAAAAGAAGATGGAATTTCAGCTTTTAGAATTACTAAAGCTTAGAGATAAAAAGAAGTTATAAGTATTTAGAAAAGTGAGGAAGTAAAGTAAGAAAAGAAGATGGAATTTCAGCTTTTAGAGTTACTAAAACTTAGAGATAAAAAGAAGTTATAAGTATTTAGAAAAGTGAGGAAGTAAAGTAAGAAAAGAAGATGGAATTTCAGCTTTTAGAATTACTAAAACTTAGAGATAAAAAGAAGTTATGAGTATTTAGAAAAGTGAGGAAGTAAAGTAAGAAAAGAAGATGGAATTTCAGCTTTTAGAATTACTAAAACTTAGAGATAAAAAGAAGTTATAAGTATTTAGAAAAGTGAGGAAGTAAAGTAAGAAAAGAAGATGGAATTTCAGCTTTTAGAGTTACTTAAACTTAGAGATAAAAAGAAGTTATGAGTATTTAGAAAAGTGAGGAAGTAAAGTAAGAAAAGAAGATGGAATTTCAGCTTTTAGAATTACTAAAACTTAGAGATAAAAAGAAGTTATAAGTATTTAGAAAAGTGAGGAAGTAAAGTAAGAAAAGAAGATGGAATTTCAGCTTTTAGAGTTACTAAAACTTAGAGATAAAAAGAAGTTATGAGTATTTAGAAAAGTGAGGAAGTAAAGTAAGAAAAGAAGATGGAATTTCAGCTTTTAGAGTTAATAAAACTTAGAGATAAAAAGAAGTTATAAGTATATAGAAAAGTGAGGAAGTAAAGTAAAGAGATTAGAAAGAATTTCAGCTTTTAGAATTACTAAAACTTAGAGATAAAAAGAAGTTATAAGTATTTAGAAAAGTGAGGAAGTAAAGTAAGAAAAGAAGATGGAATTTCAGCTTTTAGAATTACTAAAGCTTAGAGATAAAAAGAAGTTATAAGTATTTAGAAAAGTGAGGAAGTAAAGTAAGAAAAGAAGATGGAATTTCAGCTTTTAGAGTTACTTAAACTTAGAGATAAAAAGAAGTTATGAGTATTTAGAAAAGTGAGGAAGTAAAGTAAGAAAAGAAGATGGAATTTACGCTTTTAGAGTTACTTAAACTTAGAGATAAAAAGAAGTTATGAGTATTTAGAAAAGTGAGGAAGTAAAGTAAGAAAAGAAGATGGAATTTCAGCTTTTAGAGTTACTTAAACTTAGAGATAAAAAGAAGTTATGAGTATTTAGAAAAGTGAGGAAGTAAAGTAAGAAAAGAAGATGGAATTTCAGCTTTTAGAGTTACTTAAACTTAGAGATAAAAAGAAGTTATGAGTATTTAGAAAAGTGAGGAAGTAAAGTAAGAAAAGAAGATGGAATTTCAGCTTTAGAATTACTAAAACTTAGAGATAAAAAGAAGTTATAAGTATTTAGAAAAGTGAGGAAGTAAAGTAAGAAAAGAAGATGGAATTTCAGCTTTTAGAATTACTAAAACTTAGAGATAAAAAGAAGTTATGAGTATTTAGAAAAGTGAGGAAGTAAAGTAAGAAAAGAAGATGGAATTTCAGCTTTTAGAGTTACTAAAACTTAGAGATAAAAAGAAGTTATAAGTATTTAGAAAAGTGAGGAAGTAAAGTAAGAAAAGAAGATGGAATTTCAGCTTTTAGAGTTACTAAAACTTAGAGATAAAAAGAAGTTATGAGTATTTAGAAAAGTGAGGAAGTAAAGTAAGAAAAGAAGATGGAATTTCAGCTTTAGAATTACTAAAACTTAGAGATAAAAAGAAGTTATGAGTATTTAGAAAAGTGAGGAAGTAAAGTAAGAAAAGAAGATGGAATTTCAGCTTTTAGAGTTACTTAAACTTAGAGATAAAAAGAAGTTATGAGTATTTAGAAAAGTGAGGAAGTAAAGTAAGAAAAGAAGATGGAATTTCAGCTTTTAGAGTTACTTAAACTTAGAGATAAAAAGAAGTTATGAGTATTTAGAAAAGTGAGGAAGTAAAGTAAGAAAAGAAGATGGAATTTCAGCTTTTAGAGTTACTTAAACTTAGAGATAAAAAGAAGTTATGAGTATTTAGAAAAGTGAGGAAGTAAAGTAAGAAAAGAAGATGGAATTTCAGCTTTACAATTACTAAAACTTAGAGATAAAAAGAAGTTATGAGTATTTAGAAAAGTGAGGAAGTAAAGTAAGAAAAGAAGATGGAATTTCAGCTTTTAGAGTTACTAAAACTTAGAGATAAAAAGAAGTTATAAGTATTTAGAAAAGTGAGGAAGTAAAGTAAGAAAAGAAGATGGAATTTCAGCTTTTAGAATTACTAAAACTTAGAGATAAAAAGAAGTTATGAGTATTTAGAAAAGTGAGGAAGTAAAGTAAGAAAAGAAGATGGAATTTCAGCTTTTAGAGTTAATAAAACTTAGAGATAAAAGGAAGTTAAAAGTATTTAGAAAAGTGAGGAAGTAAAGTAAGAAAAGAAGATGGAATTTCAGCTTTTAGAATTACTAAAACTTAGAGATAAAAAGAAGTTATGAGTATTTAGAAAAGTGAGGAAGTAAAGTAAGAAAAGAAGATGGAATTTCAGCTTTTAGAATTACTAAAACTTAGAGATAAAAAGAAGTTATAAGTATTTAGAAAAGTGAGGAAGTAAAGTAAGAAAAGAAGATGGAATTTCAGCTTTTAGAGTTACTTAAACTTAGAGATAAAAAGAAGTTATGAGTATTTAGAAAAGTGAGGAAGTAAAGTAAGAAAAGAAGATGGAATTTCAGCTTTTAGAATTACTAAAACTTAGAGATAAAAAGAAGTTATAAGTATTTAGAAAAGTGAGGAAGTAAAGTAAGAAAAGAAGATGGAATTTCAGCTTTTAGAGTTACTAAAACTTAGAGATAAAAAGAAGTTATGAGTATTTAGAAAAGTGAGGAAGTAAAGTAAGAAAAGAAGATGGAATTTCAGCTTTTAGAGTTAATAAAACTTAGAGATAAAAAGAAGTTATAAGTATATAGAAAAGTGAGGAAGTAAAGTAAAGAGATTAGAAAGAATTTCAGCTTTTAGAATTACTAAAACTTAGAGATAAAAAGAAGTTATAAGTATTTAGAAAAGTGAGGAAGTAAAGTAAGAAAAGAAGATGGAATTTCAGCTTTTAGAATTACTAAAGCTTAGAGATAAAAAGAAGTTATAAGTATTTAGAAAAGTGAGGAAGTAAAGTAAGAAAAGAAGATGGAATTTCAGCTTTTAGAGTTACTAAAACTTAGAGATAAAAAGAAGTTATAAGTATTTAGAAAAGTGAGGAAGTAAAGTAAGAAAAGAAGATGGAATTTCAGCTTTTAGAATTACTAAAACTTAGAGATAAAAAGAAGTTATGAGTATTTAGAAAAGTGAGGAAGTAAAGTAAGAAAAGAAGATGGAATTTCAGCTTTTAGAATTACTAAAACTTAGAGATAAAAAGAAGTTATAAGTATTTAGAAAAGTGAGGAAGTAAAGTAAGAAAAGAAGATGGAATTTCAGCTTTTAGAGTTAATAAAACTTAGAGATAAAAGGAAGTTATAAGTATTTAGAAAAGTGAGGAAGTAAAGTAAGAAAAGAAGATGGAATTTCAGCTTTTAGAATCACTAAAACTTATAGATAAAAAGAAGTTATAAGTATTTAGAAAAGTGAGGAAGTAAAGTAAGAAAAGAAGATGGAATTTCAGCTTTTAGAGTTACTAAAACTTAGAGATAAAAAGAAGTTATAAGTATTTAGAAAAGTGAGGAAGTAAAGTAAGAAAAGAAGATGGAATTTCAGCTTTTAGAATTACTAAAACTTAGAGATAAAAAGAAGTTATGAGTATTTAGAAAAGTGAGGAAGTAAAGTAAGAAAAGAAGATGGAATTTCAGCTTTTAGAGTTACTAAAACTTAGAGATAAAAAGAAGTTATAAGTATTTAGAAAAGTGAGGAAGTAAAGTAAGAAAAGAAGATGGAATTTCAGCTTTTAGAATTACTAAAACTTAGAGATAAAAAGAAGTTATGAGTATTTAGAAAAGTGAGGAAGTAAAGTAAGAAAAGAAGATGGAATTTCAGCTTTTAGAGTTAATAAAACTTAGAGATAAAAGGAAGTTATAAGTATTTAGAAAAGTGAGGAAGTAAAGTAAGAAAAGAAGATGGAATTTCAGCTTTTAGAATCACTAAAACTTATAGATAAAAAGAAGTTATAAGTATTTAGAAAAGTGAGGAAGTAAAGTAAGAAAAGAAGATGGAATTTCAGCTTTTAGAATTACTAAAACTTAGAGATAAAAAGAAGTTATGAGTATTTAGAAAAGTGAGGAAGTAAAGTAAGAAAAGAAGATGGAATTTCAGCTTTTAGAGTTAATAAAACTTAGAGATAAAAGGAAGTTATAAGTATTTAGAAAAGTGAGGAAGTAAAGTAAGAAAAGAAGATGGAATTTCAGCTTTTAGAGTTACTAAAACTTAGAGATAAAAAGAAGTTATAAGTATTTAGAAAAGTGAGGAAGTAAAGTAAGAAAAGAAGATGGAATTTCAGCTTTTAGAGTTAATAAAACTTAGAGATAAAAAGAAGTTATGAGTATTTAGAAAAGTGAGGAAGTAAAGTAAGAAAAGAAGATGGAATTTCAGCTTTTAGAATTACTAAAACTTATAGATAAAAAGAAGTTATAAGTATTTAGAAAAGTGAGGAAGTAAAGTAAGAAAAGAAGATGGAATTTCAGCTTTTAGAATTACTAAAACTTAGAGATAAAAAGAAGTTATAAGTATTTAGAAAAGTGAGGAAGTAAAGTAAGAAAAGAAGATGGAATTTCAGCTTTTAGAGTTAATAAAACTTAGAGATAAAAAGAAGTTATAAGTATTTAGAAAAGTGAGGAAGTAAAGTAAGAAAAGAAGATGGAATTTCAGCTTTTAGAGTTACTTAAACTTAGAGATAAAAAGAAGTTATGAGTATTTAGAAAAGTGAGGAAGTAAAGTAAGAAAAGAAGATGGAATTTCAGCTTTTAGAGTTACTTAAACTTAGAGATAAAAAGAAGTTATAAGTATTTAGAAAAGTGAGGAAGTAAAGTAAGAAAAGAAGATGGAATTTCAGCTTTTAGAATTACTAAAACTTAGAGATAAAAAGAAGTTATAAGTATTTAGAAAAGTGAGGAAGTAAAGTAAGAAAAGAAGATGGAATTTCAGCTTTTAGAGTTACTAAAACTTAGAGATAAAAAGAAGTTATGAGTATTTAGAAAAGTGAGGAAGTAAAGTAAGAAAAGAAGATGGAATTTCAGCTTTTAGAATTACTAAAACTTAGAGATAAAAATTAGTTAAAAGTATTTAGAAAAGTGAGGAAGTAAAGTAAGAAAAGAAGATGGAATTTCAGCTTTTAGAATTACTAAAACTTAGAGATAAAAAGAAGTTATGAGTATTTAGAAAAGTGAGGAAGTAAAGTAAGAAAAGAAGATGGAATTTCAGCTTTTAGAGTTACTAAAACTTAGAGATAAAAAGAAGTTATAAGTATTTAGAAAAGTGAGGAAGTAAAGTAAGAAAAGAAGATGGAATTTCAGCTTTTAGAATTACTAAAACTTAGAGATAAAAAGAAGTTATAAGTATTTAGAAAAGTGAGGAAGTAAAGTAAGAAAAGAAGATGGAATTTCAGCTTTTAGAGTTACTTAAACTTAGAGATAAAAAGAAGTTATAAGTATTTAGAAAAGTGAGGAAGTAAAGTAAGAAAAGAAGATGGAATTTCAGCTTTTAGAATTACTAAAACTTAGAGATAAAAAGAAGTTATAAGTATTTAGAAAAGTGAGGAAGTAAAGTAAGAAAAGAAGATGGAATTTCAGCTTTTAGAGTTAATAAAACTTAGAGATAAAAGGAAGTTATAAGTATTTAGAAAAGTGAGGAAGTAAAGTAAGAAAAGAAGATGGAATTTCAGCTTTTAGAGTTACTAAAACTTAGAGATAAAAAGAAGTTATGAGTATTTAGAAAAGTGAGGAAGTAAAGTAAGAAAAGAAGATGGAATTTCAGCTTTTAGAATTACTAAAACTTAGAGATAAAAAGAAGTTATAAGTATTTAGAAAAGTGAGGAAGTAAAGTAAGAAAAGAAGATGGAATTTCAGCTTTTAGAGTTACTAAAACTTAGAGATAAAAAGAAGTTATAAGTATTTAGAAAAGTGAGGAAGTAAAGTAAGAAAAGAAGATGGAATTTCAGCTTTTAGAATTACTAAAACTTAGAGATAAAAGGAAGTTATAAGTATTTAGAAAAGTGAGGAAGTAAAGTAAGAAAAGAAGATGGAATTTCAGCTTTTAGAGTTACTAAAACTTAGAGATAAAAAGAAGTTATAAGTATTTAGAAAAGTGAGGAAGTAAAGTAAGAAAAGAAGATGGAATTTCAGCTTTTAGAATTACTAAAACTTAGAGATAAAAAGAAGTTATAAGTATTTAGAAAAGTGAGGAAGTAAAGTAAGAAAAGAAGATGGAATTTCAGCTTTTAGAGTTACTAAAACTTAGAGATAAAAAGAAGTTATAAGTATTTAGAAAAGTGAGGAAGTAAAGTAAGAAAAGAAGATGGAATTTCAGCTTTTACAATTACTAAAACTTAGAGATAAAAAGAAGTTATGAGTATTTAGAAAAGTGAGGAAGTAAAGTAAGAAAAGAAGATGGAATTTCAGCTTTTAGAGTTACTAAAACTTAGAGATAAAAAGAAGTTATAAGTATTTAGAAAAGTGAGGAAGTAAAGTAAGAAAAGAAGATGGAATTTCAGCTTTTAGAATTACTAAAACTTAGAGATAAAAAGAAGTTATGAGTATTTAGAAAAGTGAGGAAGTAAAGTAAGAAAAGAAGATGGAATTTCAGCTTTTAGAGTTAATAAAACTTAGAGATAAAAGGAAGTTAAAAGTATTTAGAAAAGTGAGGAAGTAAAGTAAGAAAAGAAGATGGAATTTCAGCTTTTAGAATTACTAAAACTTAGAGATAAAAAGAAGTTATGAGTATTTAGAAAAGTGAGGAAGTAAAGTAAGAAAAGAAGATGGAATTTCAGCTTTTAGAATTACTAAAACTTAGAGATAAAAAGAAGTTATAAGTATTTAGAAAAGTGAGGAAGTAAAGTAAGAAAAGAAGATGGAATTTCAGCTTTTAGAGTTACTTAAACTTAGAGATAAAAAGAAGTTATGAGTATTTAGAAAAGTGAGGAAGTAAAGTAAGAAAAGAAGATGGAATTTCAGCTTTTAGAATTACTAAAACTTAGAGATAAAAAGAAGTTATAAGTATTTAGAAAAGTGAGGAAGTAAAGTAAGAAAAGAAGATGGAATTTCAGCTTTTAGAGTTACTAAAACTTAGAGATAAAAAGAAGTTATGAGTATTTAGAAAAGTGAGGAAGTAAAGTAAGAAAAGAAGATGGAATTTCAGCTTTTAGAGTTAATAAAACTTAGAGATAAAAAGAAGTTATAAGTATATAGAAAAGTGAGGAAGTAAAGTAAAGAGATTAGAAAGAATTTCAGCTTTTAGAATTACTAAAACTTAGAGATAAAAAGAAGTTATAAGTATTTAGAAAAGTGAGGAAGTAAAGTAAGAAAAGAAGATGGAATTTCAGCTTTTAGAATTACTAAAGCTTAGAGATAAAAAGAAGTTATAAGTATTTAGAAAAGTGAGGAAGTAAAGTAAGAAAAGAAGATGGAATTTCAGCTTTTAGAATTACTAAAACTTAGAGATAAAAAGAAGTTATGAGTATTTAGAAAAGTGAGGAAGTAAAGTAAGAAAAGAAGATGGAATTTCAGCTTTTAGAATTACTAAAACTTAGAGATAAAAAGAAGTTATAAGTATTTAGAAAAGTGAGGAAGTAAAGTAAGAAAAGAAGATGGAATTTCAGCTTTTAGAGTTAATAAAACTTAGAGATAAAAGGAAGTTATAAGTATTTAGAAAAGTGAGGAAGTAAAGTAAGAAAAGAAGATGGAATTTCAGCTTTTAGAATCACTAAAACTTATAGATAAAAAGAAGTTATAAGTATTTAGAAAAGTGAGGAAGTAAAGTAAGAAAAGAAGATGGAATTTCAGCTTTTAGAGTTACTAAAACTTAGAGATAAAAAGAAGTTATAAGTATTTAGAAAAGTGAGGAAGTAAAGTAAGAAAAGAAGATGGAATTTCAGCTTTTAGAATTACTAAAACTTAGAGATAAAAAGAAGTTATGAGTATTTAGAAAAGTGAGGAAGTAAAGTAAGAAAAGAAGATGGAATTTCAGCTTTTAGAGTTACTAAAACTTAGAGATAAAAAGAAGTTATAAGTATTTAGAAAAGTGAGGAAGTAAAGTAAGAAAAGAAGATGGAATTTCAGCTTTTAGAATTACTAAAACTTAGAGATAAAAAGAAGTTATGAGTATTTAGAAAAGTGAGGAAGTAAAGTAAGAAAAGAAGATGGAATTTCAGCTTTTAGAGTTAATAAAACTTAGAGATAAAAGGAAGTTATAAGTATTTAGAAAAGTGAGGAAGTAAAGTAAGAAAAGAAGATGGAATTTCAGCTTTTAGAATCACTAAAACTTATAGATAAAAAGAAGTTATAAGTATTTAGAAAAGTGAGGAAGTAAAGTAAGAAAAGAAGATGGAATTTCAGCTTTTAGAATTACTAAAACTTAGAGATAAAAAGAAGTTATGAGTATTTAGAAAAGTGAGGAAGTAAAGTAAGAAAAGAAGATGGAATTTCAGCTTTTAGAGTTAATAAAACTTAGAGATAAAAGGAAGTTATAAGTATTTAGAAAAGTGAGGAAGTAAAGTAAGAAAAGAAGATGGAATTTCAGCTTTTAGAGTTACTAAAACTTAGAGATAAAAAGAAGTTATAAGTATTTAGAAAAGTGAGGAAGTAAAGTAAGAAAAGAAGATGGAATTTCAGCTTTTAGAGTTAATAAAACTTAGAGATAAAAAGAAGTTATGAGTATTTAGAAAAGTGAGGAAGTAAAGTAAGAAAAGAAGATGGAATTTCAGCTTTTAGAATTACTAAAACTTATAGATAAAAAGAAGTTATAAGTATTTAGAAAAGTGAGGAAGTAAAGTAAGAAAAGAAGATGGAATTTCAGCTTTTAGAATTACTAAAACTTAGAGATAAAAAGAAGTTATAAGTATTTAGAAAAGTGAGGAAGTAAAGTAAGAAAAGAAGATGGAATTTCAGCTTTTAGAGTTAATAAAACTTAGAGATAAAAAGAAGTTATAAGTATTTAGAAAAGTGAGGAAGTAAAGTAAGAAAAGAAGATGGAATTTCAGCTTTTAGAGTTACTTAAACTTAGAGATAAAAAGAAGTTATGAGTATTTAGAAAAGTGAGGAAGTAAAGTAAGAAAAGAAGATGGAATTTCAGCTTTTAGAGTTACTTAAACTTAGAGATAAAAAGAAGTTATAAGTATTTAGAAAAGTGAGGAAGTAAAGTAAGAAAAGAAGATGGAATTTCAGCTTTTAGAATTACTAAAACTTAGAGATAAAAAGAAGTTATAAGTATTTAGAAAAGTGAGGAAGTAAAGTAAGAAAAGAAGATGGAATTTCAGCTTTTAGAGTTACTAAAACTTAGAGATAAAAAGAAGTTATGAGTATTTAGAAAAGTGAGGAAGTAAAGTAAGAAAAGAAGATGGAATTTCAGCTTTTAGAATTACTAAAACTTAGAGATAAAAATTAGTTAAAAGTATTTAGAAAAGTGAGGAAGTAAAGTAAGAAAAGAAGATGGAATTTCAGCTTTTAGAATTACTAAAACTTAGAGATAAAAAGAAGTTATGAGTATTTAGAAAAGTGAGGAAGTAAAGTAAGAAAAGAAGATGGAATTTCAGCTTTTAGAGTTACTAAAACTTAGAGATAAAAAGAAGTTATAAGTATTTAGAAAAGTGAGGAAGTAAAGTAAGAAAAGAAGATGGAATTTCAGCTTTTAGAATTACTAAAACTTAGAGATAAAAAGAAGTTATAAGTATTTAGAAAAGTGAGGAAGTAAAGTAAGAAAAGAAGATGGAATTTCAGCTTTTAGAGTTACTTAAACTTAGAGATAAAAAGAAGTTATAAGTATTTAGAAAAGTGAGGAAGTAAAGTAAGAAAAGAAGATGGAATTTCAGCTTTTAGAATTACTAAAACTTAGAGATAAAAAGAAGTTATAAGTATTTAGAAAAGTGAGGAAGTAAAGTAAGAAAAGAAGATGGAATTTCAGCTTTTAGAGTTAATAAAACTTAGAGATAAAAGGAAGTTATAAGTATTTAGAAAAGTGAGGAAGTAAAGTAAGAAAAGAAGATGGAATTTCAGCTTTTAGAGTTACTAAAACTTAGAGATAAAAAGAAGTTATGAGTATTTAGAAAAGTGAGGAAGTAAAGTAAGAAAAGAAGATGGAATTTCAGCTTTTAGAATTACTAAAACTTAGAGATAAAAAGAAGTTATAAGTATTTAGAAAAGTGAGGAAGTAAAGTAAGAAAAGAAGATGGAATTTCAGCTTTTAGAGTTACTAAAACTTAGAGATAAAAAGAAGTTATAAGTATTTAGAAAAGTGAGGAAGTAAAGTAAGAAAAGAAGATGGAATTTCAGCTTTTAGAATTACTAAAACTTAGAGATAAAAGGAAGTTATAAGTATTTAGAAAAGTGAGGAAGTAAAGTAAGAAAAGAAGATGGAATTTCAGCTTTTAGAGTTACTAAAACTTAGAGATAAAAAGAAGTTATAAGTATTTAGAAAAGTGAGGAAGTAAAGTAAGAAAAGAAGATGGAATTTCAGCTTTTAGAATTACTAAAACTTAGAGATAAAAAGAAGTTATAAGTATTTAGAAAAGTGAGGAAGTAAAGTAAGAAAAGAAGATGGAATTTCAGCTTTTAGAGTTAATAAAACTTAGAGATAAAAGGAAGTTATAAGTATTTAGAAAAGTGAGGAAGTAAAGTAAGAAAAGAAGATGGAATTTCAGCTTTTAGAGTTACTAAAACTTAGAGATAAAAAGAAGTTATAAGTATTTAGAAAAGTGAGGAAGTAAAGTAAGAAAAGAAGATGGAATTTCAGCTTTTAGAATTACTAAAACTTAGAGATAAAAAGAAGTTATAAGTATTTAGAAAAGTGAGGAAGTAAAGTAAGAAAAGAAGATGGAATTTCAGCTTTTAGAGTTACTAAAACTTAGAGATAAAAAGAAGTTATGAGTATTTAGAAAAGTGAGGAAGTAAAGTAAGAAAAGAAGATGGAATTTCAGCTTTTAGAATTACTAAAACTTAGAGATAAAAAGAAGTTATAAGTATTTAGAAAAGTGAGGAAGTAAAGTAAGAAAAGAAGATGGAATTTCAGCTTTTAGAGTTACTAAAACTTAGAGATAAAAAGAAGTTATGAGTATTTAGAAAAGTGAGGAAGTAAAGTAAGAAAAGAAGATGGAATTTCAGCTTTTAGAATTACTAAAACTTAGAGATAAAAAGAAGTTATAAGTATTTAGAAAAGTGAGGAAGTAAAGTAAGAAAAGAAGATGGAATTTCAGCTTTTAGAGTTAATAAAACTTAGAGATAAAAAGAAGTTATAAGTATATAGAAAAGTGAGGAAGTAAAGTAAAGAGATTAGAAAGAATTTCAGCTTTTAGAATTACTAAAACTTAGAGATAAAAAGAAGTTATAAGTATTTAGAAAAGTGAGGAAGTAAAGTAAGAAAAGAAGATGGAATTTCAGCTTTTAGAATTACTAAAGCTTAGAGATAAAAAGAAGTTATAAGTATTTAGAAAAGTGAGGAAGTAAAGTAAGAAAAGAAGATGGAATTTCAGCTTTTAGAGTTACTAAAACTTAGAGATAAAAAGAAGTTATAAGTATTTAGAAAAGTGAGGAAGTAAAGTAAGAAAAGAAGATGGAATTTCAGCTTTTAGAATTACTAAAACTTAGAGATAAAAGGAAGTTATAAGTATTTAGAAAAGTGAGGAAGTAAAGTAAGAAAAGAAGATGGAATTTCAGCTTTTAGAATTACTAAAACTTAGAGATAAAAAGAAGTTATGAGTATTTAGAAAAGTGAGGAAGTAAAGTAAGAAAAGAAGATGGAATTTCAGCTTTTAGAGTTACTAAAACTTAGAGATAAAAAGAAGTTATAAGTATTTAGAAAAGTGAGGAAGTAAAGTAAGAAAAGAAGATGGAATTTCAGCTTTTAGAGTTACTTAAACTTAGAGATAAAAAGAAGTTATAAGTATTTAGAAAAGTGAGGAAGTAAAGTAAGAAAAGAAGATGGAATTTCAGCTTTAGAATTACTAAAACTTAGAGATAAAAAGAAGTTATGAGTATTTAGAAAAGTGAGGAAGTAAAGTAAGAAAAGAAGATGGAATTTCAGCTTTTAGAGTTACTAAAACTTAGAGATAAAAAGAAGTTATAAGTATTTAGAAAAGTGAGGAAGTAAAGTAAGAAAAGAAGATGGAATTTCAGCTTTTAGAGTTACTTAAACTTAGAGATAAAAAGAAGTTATGAGTATTTAGAAAAGTGAGGAAGTAAAGTAAGAAAAGAAGATGGAATTTCAGCTTTTAGAATTACTAAAACTTAGAGATAAAAAGAAGTTATAAGTATTTAGAAAAGTGAGGAAGTAAAGTAAGAAAAGAAGATGGAATTTCAGCTTTTAGAATTACTAAAACTTAGAGATAAAAAGAAGTTATAAGTATTTAGAAAAGTGAGGAAGTAAAGTAAGAAAAGAAGATGGAATTTCAGCTTTTAGAGTTACTAAAACTTAGAGATAAAAAGAAGTTATAAGTATTTAGAAAAGTGAGGAAGTAAAGTAAGAAAAGAAGATGGAATTTCAGCTTTTAGAATTACTAAAACTTAGAGATAAAAAGAAGTTATAAGTATTTAGAAAAGTGAGGAAGTAAAGTAAGAAAAGAAGATGGAATTTCAGCTTTTAGAATTACTAAAACTTAGAGATAAAAAGAAGTTATAAGTATTTAGAAAAGTGAGGAAGTAAAGTAAGAAAAGAAGATGGAATTTCAGCTTTTAGAATTACTAAAGCTTAGAGATAAAAAGAAGTTATAAGTATTTAGAAAAGTGAGGAAGTAAAGTAAGAAAAGAAGATGGAATTTCAGCTTTTAGAATTACTAAAACTTAGAGATAAAAAGAAGTTATAAGTATTTAGAAAAGTGAGGAAGTAAAGTAAGAAAAGAAGATGGAATTTCAGCTTTTAGAGTTACTAAAACTTAGAGATAAAAGGAAGTTATGAGTATTTAGAAAAGTGAGGAAGTAAAGTAAGAAAAGAAGATGGAATTTCAGCTTTTAGAGTTACTAAAACTTAGAGATAAAAGGAAGTTATGAGTATTTAGAAAAGTGAGGAAGTAAAGTAAGAAAAGAAGATGGAATTTCAGCTTTTAGAGTTACTTAAACTTAGAGATAAAAAGAAGTTATAAGTATTTAGAAAAGTGAGGAAGTAAAGTAAGAAAAGAAGATGGAATTTCAGCTTTAGAATTACTAAAACTTAGAGATAAAAAGAAGTTATGAGTATTTAGAAAAGTGAGGAAGTAAAGTAAGAAAAGAAGATGGAATTTCAGCTTTTAGAGTTACTAAAACTTAGAGATAAAAAGAAGTTATAAGTATTTAGAAAAGTGAGGAAGTAAAGTAAGAAAAGAAGATGGAATTTCAGCTTTTAGAATTACTAAAACTTAGAGATAAAAGGAAGTTATAAGTATTTAGAAAAGTGAGGAAGTAAAGTAAGAAAAGAAGATGGAATTTCAGCTTTTAGAATTACTAAAACTTAGAGATAAAAAGAAGTTATAAGTATTTAGAAAAGTGAGGAAGTAAAGTAAGAAAAGAAGATGGAATTTCAGCTTTTAGAATTACTAAAACTTAGAGATAAAAAGAAGTTATAAGTATTTAGAAAAGTGAGGAAGTAAAATAAGAAAAGAAGATGGAATTTCAGCTTTTAGAATTACTAAAACTTAGAGATAAAAAGAAGTTATAAGTATTTAGAAAAGTGAGGAAGTAAAGTAAGAAAAGAAGATGGAATTTCAGCTTTTAGAATTACTAAAACTTAGAGATAAAAAGAAGTTATGAGTATTTAGAAAAGTGAGGAAGTAAAGTAAGAAAAGAAGATGGAATTTCAGCTTTTAGAATTACTAAAACTTAGAGATAAAAAGAAGTTATAAGTATTTAGAAAAGTGAGGAAGTAAAGTAAGAAAAGAAGATGGAATTTCAGCTTTTAGAATTACTAAAACTTAGAGATAAAAAGAAGTTATAAGTATTTAGAAAAGTGAGGAAGTAAAGTAAGAAAAGAAGATGGAATTTCAGCTTTTAGAGTTACTAAAACTTAGAGATAAAAAGAAGTTATAAGTATTTAGAAAAGTGAGGAAGTAAAGTAAGAAAAGAAGATGGAATTTCAGCTTTTAGAGTTACTAAAACTTAGAGATAAAAAGAAGTTATGAGTATTTAGAAAAGTGAGGAAGTAAAGTAAGAAAAGAAGATGGAATTTCAGCTTTTAGAGTTAATAAAACTTAGAGATAAAAAGAAGTTATGAGTATTTAGAAAAGTGAGGAAGTAAAGTAAGAAAAGAAGATGGAATTTCAGCTTTTAGAATTACTAAAGCTTAGAGATAAAAAGAAGTTATAAGTATTTAGAAAAGTGAGGAAGTAAAGTAAGAAAAGAAGATGGAATTTCAGCTTTTAGAGTTACTAAAACTTAGAGATAAAAAGAAGTAAATACTTATAACTTCTTTTTATCTCTAAGTTTTAGTAACTCTAAAAGCTGAAATTCCATCTTCTTTTCTTACTTTACTTCCTCACTTTTCTAAATACTTATAACTTCTTTTTATCTCTAAGCTTTAGTAATTCTAAAAGCTGAAATTCCATCTTCTTTTCTTACTTTACTTCCTCACTTTTCTAAATACTCATAACTTCTTTTTATCTCTAAGTTTTATTAACTCTAAAAGCTGAAATTCCATCTTCTTTTCTTACTTTACTTCCTCACTTTTCTAAATACTCATAACTTCTTTTTATCTCTAAGTTTTAGTAACTCTAAAAGCTGAAATTCCATCTTCTTTTCTTACTTTACTTCCTCACTTTCTAAATACTTATAACTTCTTTTTATCTCTAAGTTTTAGTAACTCTAAAAGCTGAAATTCCATCTTCTTTTCTTACTTTACTTCCTCACTTTTCTAAATACTTATAACTTCTTTTTATCTCTAAGTTTTAGTAATTCTAAAAGCTGAAATTCCATCTTCTTTTCTTACTTTACTTCCTCACTTTTCTAAATACTTATAACTTCTTTTTATCTCTAAGTTTTAGTAATTCTAAAAGCTGAAATTCCATCTTCTTTTCTTACTTTACTTCCTCACTTTTCTAAATACTCATAACTTCTTTTTATCTCTAAGTTTTAGTAATTCTAAAAGCTGAAATTCCATCTTCTTTTCTTACTTTACTTCCTCACTTTTCTAAATACTTATAACTTCTTTTTATCTCTAAGTTTTAGTAATTCTAAAAGCTGAAATTCCATCTTCTTTTCTTATTTTACTTCCTCACTTTTCTAAATACTTATAACTTCTTTTTATCTCTAAGTTTTAGTAATTCTAAAAGCTGAAATTCCATCTTCTTTCTTACTTTACTTCCTCACTTTCTAAATACTTATAACTTCTTTTTATCTCTAAGTTTTAGTAATTCTAAAAGCTGAAATTCCATCTTCTTTTCTTACTTTACTTCCTCACTTTTCTAAATACTTATAACTTCCTTTTATCTCTAAGTTTAGTAATTCTAAAAGCTGAAATTCCATCTTCTTTTCTTACTTTACTTCCTCACTTTTCTAAATACTTATAACTTCTTTTATCTCTAAGTTTTAGTAACTCTAAAAGCTGAAATTCCATCTTCTTTTCTTACTTTACTTCCTCACTTTTCTAAATACTCATAACTTCTTTTTATCTCTAAGTTTTAGTAATTCTAAAGCTGAAATTCCATCTTCTTTTCTTACTTTACTTCCTCACTTTTCTAAATACTTATAACTTCTTTTTATCTCTAAGTTTAAGTAACTCTAAAAGCTGAAATTCCATCTTCTTTTCTTACTTTACTTCCTCACTTTTCTAAATACTCATAACTTCCTTTTATCTCTAAGTTTTAGTAACTCTAAAAGCTGAAATTCCATCTTCTTTTCTTACTTTACTTCCTCACTTTTCTAAATACTCATAACTTCCTTTTATCTCTAAGTTTTAGTAACTCTAAAAGCTGAAATTCCATCTTCTTTTCTTACTTTACTTCCTCACTTTTCTAAATACTTATAACTTCTTTTTATCTCTAAGTTTTAGTAATTCTAAAAGCTGAAATTCCATCTTCTTTTCTTACTTTACTTCCTCACTTTTCTAAATACTTATAACTTCTTTTTATCTCTAAGCTTTAGTAATTCTAAAAGCTGAAATTCCATCTTCTTTTCTTACTTTACTTCCTCACTTTTCTAAATACTTATAACTTCTTTTTATCTCTAAGTTTTAGTAATTCTAAAAGCTGAAATTCCATCTTCTTTTCTTACTTTACTTCCTCACTTTTCTAAATACTTATAACTTCTTTTTATCTCTAAGTTTAGTAATTCTAAAAGCTGAAATTCCATCTTCTTTTCTTACTTTACTTCCTCACTTTTCTAAATACTTATAACTTCTTTTATCTCTAAGTTTTAGTAACTCTAAAAGCTGAAATTCCATCTTCTTTTCTTACTTTACTTCCTCACTTTTCTAAATACTTATAACTTCTTTTTATCTCTAAGTTTTAGTAATTCTAAAAGCTGAAATTCCATCTTCTTTTCTTACTTTACTTCCTCACTTTTCTAAATACTTATAACTTCTTTTTATCTCTAAGTTTTAGTAATTCTAAAAGCTGAAATTCCATCTTCTTTTCTTACTTTACTTCCTCACTTTTCTAAATACTCATAACTTCTTTTTATCTCTAAGTTTAAGTAACTCTAAAAGCTGAAATTCCATCTTCTTTTCTTACTTTACTTCCTCACTTTTCTAAATACTTATAACTTCTTTTTATCTCTAAGTTTTAGTAACTCTAAAAGCTGAAATTCCATCTTCTTTTCTTACTTTACTTCCTCACTTTTCTAAATACTCATAACTTCTTTTTATCTCTAAGTTTTAGTAATTCTAAAGCTGAAATTCCATCTTCTTTTCTTACTTTACTTCCTCACTTTTCTAAATACTTATAACTTCTTTTTATCTCTAAGTTTAAGTAACTCTAAAAGCTGAAATTCCATCTTCTTTTCTTACTTTACTTCCTCACTTTTCTAAATACTTATAACTTCTTTTTATCTCTAAGTTTTAGTAACTCTAAAAGCTGAAATTCCATCTTCTTTTCTTACTTTACTTCCTCACTTTTCTAAATACTCATAACTTCTTTTTATCTCTAAGTTTTAGTAATTCTAAAAGCTGAAATTCCATCTTCTTTTCTTACTTTACTTCCTCACTTTTCTAAATACTTATAACTTCCTTTTATCTCTAAGTTTTAGTAATTCTAAAAGCTGAAATTCCATCTTCTTTTCTTACTTTACTTCCTCACTTTTCTAAATACTTATAACTTCTTTTTATCTCTAAGTTTTAGTAACTCTAAAAGCTGAAATTCCATCTTCTTTTCTTACTTTACTTCCTCACTTTTCTAAATACTTATAACTTCTTTTTATCTCTAAGCTTTAGTAATTCTAAAAGCTGAAATTCCATCTTCTTTTCTTACTTTACTTCCTCACTTTTCTAAATACTTATAACTTCTTTTTATCTCTAAGTTTTAGTAATTCTAAAAGCTGAAATTCTTTCTAATCTCTTTACTTTACTTCCTCACTTTTCTATATACTTATAACTTCTTTTATCTCTAAGTTTTATTAACTCTAAAAGCTGAAATTCCATCTTCTTTTCTTACTTTACTTCCTCACTTTTCTAAATACTTATAACTTCTTTTTATCTCTAAGTTTTAGTAATTCTAAAAGCTGAAATTCCATCTTCTTTTCTTACTTTACTTCCTCACTTTTCTAAATACTCATAACTTCTTTTTATCTCTAAGTTTTAGTAACTCTAAAAGCTGAAATTCCATCTTCTTTTCTTACTTTACTTCCTCACTTTTCTAAATACTCATAACTTCTTTTTATCTCTAAGTTTTATTAACTCTAAAAGCTGAAATTCCATCTTCTTTTCTTACTTTACTTCCTCACTTTTCTAAATACTCATAACTTCTTTTTATCTCTAAGTTTTAGTAACTCTAAAAGCTGAAATTCCATCTTCTTTTCTTACTTTACTTCCTCACTTTTCTAAATACTTATAACTTCTTTTTATCTCTAAGTTTTATTAACTCTAAAAGCTGAAATTCCATCTTCTTTTCTTACTTTACTTCCTCACTTTTCTAAATACTTATAACTTCCTTTTATCTCTAAGTTTTATTAACTCTAAAAGCTGAAATTCCATCTTCTTTTCTTACTTTACTTCCTCACTTTTCTAAATACTTATAACTTCTTTTTATCTCTAAGTTTTAGTAATTCTAAAAGCTGAAATTCCATCTTCTTTTCTTACTTTACTTCCTCACTTTTCTAAATACTTTTAACTAATTTTTATCTCTAAGTTTTAGTAATTCTAAAAGCTGAAATTCCATCTTCTTTTCTTACTTTACTTCCTCACTTTTCTAAATACTCATAACTTCTTTTTATCTCTAAGTTTAAGTAACTCTAAAAGCTGAAATTCCATCTTCTTTTCTTACTTTACTTCCTCACTTTTCTAAATACTCATAACTTCTTTTTATCTCTAAGTTTTAGTAATTCTAAAAGCTGAAATTCCATCTTCTTTTCTTACTTTACTTCCTCACTTTTCTAAATACTTATAACTTCTTTTTATCTCTAAGTTTTAGTAATTCTAAATTCTGAAATTCCATCTTCTTTTCTTACTTTACTTCCTCACTTTTCTAAATACTTATAACTTCCTTTTATCTCTAAGTTTTAGTAATTCTAAAAGCTGAAATTCCATCTTCTTTTCTTACTTTACTTCCTCACTTTTCTAAATACTTATAACTTCTTCTTATCTCTAAGTTTAAGTAACTCTAAAAGCTGAAATTCCATCTTCTTTTCTTACTTTACTTCCTCACTTTTCTAAATACTTATAACTTCTTTTTATCTATAAGTTTTAGTAATTCTAAAAGCTGAAATTCCATCTTCTTTTCTTACTTTACTTCCTCACTTTTCTAAATACTCATAACTTCTTTTTATCTCTAAGTTTAAGTAACTCTAAAAGCTGAAATTCCATCTTCTTTTCTTACTTTACTTCCTCACTTTTCTAAATACTCATAACTTCTTTTTATCTCTAAGTTTAAGTAACTCTAAAAGCTGAAATTCCATCTTCTTTTCTTACTTTACTTCCTCACTTTTCTAAATACTCATAACTTCTTTTTATCTCTAAGTTTTAGTAATTCTAAATTCTGAAATTCCATCTTCTTTTCTTACTTTACTTCCTCACTTTTCTAAATACTTATAACTTCTTTTTATCTCTAAGTTTAAGTAACTCTAAAAGCTGAAATTCCATCTTCTTTTCTTACTTTACTTCCTCACTTTTCTAAATACTCATAACTTCTTTTTATCTCTAAGTTTAAGTAACTCTAAAAGCTGAAATTCCATCTTCTTTTCTTACTTTACTTCCTCACTTTTCTAAATACTCATAACTTCTTTTTATCTCTAAGTTTTAGTAACTCTAAAAGCTGAAATTCCATCTTCTTTTCTTACTTAACTTCCTCACTTTTCTAAATACTTATAACTTCTTTTTATCTCTAAGTTTTAGTAACTCTAAAAGCTGAAATTCCATCTTCTTTTCTTACTTTACTTCCTCACTTTTCTAAATACTCATAACTTCTTTTTATCTCTAAGTTTTAGTAATTCTAAAAGCTGAAATTCCATCTTCTTTTCTTACTTTACTTCCTCACTTTTCTAAATACTTATAACTTCTTTTTATCTCTAAGTTTTAGTAATTCTAAAAGCTGAAATTCCATCTTCTTTTCTTACTTTACTTCCTCACTTTTCTAAATACTTATAACTTCTTTTTATCTCTAAGTTTTAGTAATTCTAAAAGCTGAAATTCCATCTTCTTTTCTTACTTTACTTCCTCACTTTTCTAAATACTCATAACTTCTTTTTATCTCTAAGTTTTAGTAACTCTAAAAGCTGAAATTCCATCTTCTTTTCTTACTTTACTTCCTCACTTTTCTAAATACTTATAACTTCTTTTTATCTCTAAGTTTTAGTAATTCTAAAGCTGAAATTCCATCTTCTTTTCTTACTTTACTTCCTCACTTTTCTAAATACTCATAACTTCTTTTTATCTCTAAGTTTAAGTAACTCTAAAAGCTGAAATTCCATCTTCTTTTCTTACTTTACTTCCTCACTTTTCTAAATACTCATAACTTCTTTTTATCTCTAAGTTTTAGTAATTCTAAAAGCTGAAATTCCATCTTCTTTTCTTACTTTACTTCCTCACTTTTCTAAATACTTATAACTTCTTTTTATCTCTAAGTTTTAGTAATTCTAAAAGCTGAAATTCCATCTTCTTTTCTTACTTTACTTCCTCACTTTTCTAAATACTTATAACTTCCTTTTATCTCTAAGTTTTAGTAATTCTAAAAGCTGAAATTCCATCTTCTTTTCTTACTTTACTTCCTCACTTTTCTAAATACTCATAACTTCTTTTTATCTCTAAGTTTTAGTAACTCTAAAAGCTGAAATTCCATCTTCTTTTCTTACTTTACTTCCTCACTTTTCTAAATACTTATAACTTCTTTTTATCTCTAAGTTTTAGTAATTCTAAAAGCTGAAATTCCATCTTCTTTTCTTACTTTACTTCCTCACTTTTCTAAATACTCATAACTTCTTTTTATCTCTAAGTTTTAGTAATTCTAAAAGCTGAAATTCCATCTTCTTTTCTTACTTTACTTCCTCACTTTTCTAAATACTTATAACTTCTTTTTATCTCTAAGTTTTAGTAACTCTAAAAGCTGAAATTCCATCTTCTTTTCTTACTTTACTTCCTCACTTTTCTAAATACTTATAACTTCTTTTTATCTCTAAGTTTTATTAACTCTAAAAGCTGAAATTCCATCTTCTTTTCTTACTTTACTTCCTCACTTTTCTAAATACTCATAACTTCTTTTTATCTCTAAGTTTAAGTAACTCTAAAAGCTGAAATTCCATCTTCTTTTCTTACTTTACTTCCTCACTTTTCTAAATACTTATAACTTCTTTTTATCTCTAAGTTTTAGTAATTCTAAAAGCTGAAATTCATCTTCTTTTCTTACTTTACTTCCTCACTTTTCTAAATACTTATAACTTCTTTTTATCTCTAAGTTTTAGTAATTCTAAAAGCTGAAATTCCATCTTCTTTTCTTACTTTACTTCCTCACTTTTCTAAATACTTATAACTTCCTTTTATCTCTAAGTTTTAGTAATTCTAAAAGCTGAAATTCCATCTTCTTTTCTTACTTTACTTCCTCACTTTTCTAAATACTTATAACTTCTTCTTATCTCTAAGTTTAAGTAACTCTAAAAGCTGAAAATTCCATCTTCTTTTCTTACTTTACTTCCTCACTTTTCTAAATACTTATAACTTCTTTTTATCTATAAGTTTTAGTAACTCTAAAAGCTGAAATTCCATCTTCTTTTCTTACTTTACTTCCTCACTTTTCTAAATACTTATAACTTCTTTTTATCTCTAAGTTTTAGTAATTCTAAAAGCTGAAATTCCATCTTCTTTTCTTACTTTACTTCCTCACTTTTCTAAATACTCATAACTTCTTTTTATCTCTAAGTTTTAGTAACTCTAAAAGCTGAAATTCCATCTTCTTTTCTTACTTTACTTCCTCACTTTTCTAAATACTTATAACTTCTTCTTATCTCTAAGTTTTAGTAATTCTAAAAGCTGAAATTCCATCTTCTTTTCTTACTTTACTTCCTCACTTTTCTAAATACTCATAACTTCTTTTTATCTCTAAGTTTTAGTAACTCTAAAAGCTGAAATTCCATCTTCTTTTCTTACTTTACTTCCTCACTTTTCTAAATACTTATAACTTCTTTTTATCTCTAAGTTTTAGTAATTCTAAAGCTGAAATTCCATCTTCTTTTCTTACTTTACTTCCTCACTTTTCTAAATACTCATAACTTCTTTTTATCTCTAAGTTTAAGTAACTCTAAAAGCTGAAATTCCATCTTCTTTTCTTACTTTACTTCCTCACTTTTCTAAATACTCATAACTTCTTTTTATCTCTAAGTTTTAGTAATTCTAAAAGCTGAAATTCCATCTTCTTTTCTTACTTTACTTCCTCACTTTTCTAAATACTTATAACTTCTTTTTATCTCTAAGTTTTAGTAATTCTAAAAGCTGAAATTCCATCTTCTTTTCTTACTTTACTTCCTCACTTTTCTAAATACTTATAACTTCCTTTTATCTCTAAGTTTTAGTAATTCTAAAAGCTGAAATTCCATCTTCTTTTCTTACTTTACTTCCTCACTTTTCTAAATACTTATAACTTCTTCTTATCTCTAAGTTTAAGTAACTCTAAAAGCTGAAATTCCATCTTCTTTTCTTACTTTACTTCCTCACTTTTCTAAATACTTATAACTTCTTTTTATCTATAAGTTTTAGTAACTCTAAAAGCTGAAATTCCATCTTCTTTTCTTACTTTACTTCCTCACTTTTCTAAATACTTATAACTTCTTTTTATCTCTAAGTTTTAGTAATTCTAAAAGCTGAAATTCCATCTTCTTTTCTTACTTTACTTCCTCACTTTTCTAAATACTCATAACTTCTTTTTATCTCTAAGTTTTAGTAACTCTAAAAGCTGAAATTCCATCTTCTTTTCTTACTTTACTTCCTCACTTTTCTAAATACTTATAACTTCTTTTTATCTCTAAGTTTTAGTAATTCTAAAAGCTGAAATTCCATCTTCTTTTCTTACTTTACTTCCTCACTTTTCTAAATACTCATAACTTCTTTTTATCTCTAAGTTTTAGTAACTCTAAAAGCTGAAATTCCATCTTCTTTTCTTACTTTACTTCCTCACTTTTCTAAATACTTATAACTTCTTTTTATCTCTAAGTTTTAGTAACTCTAAAAGCTGAAATTCCATCTTCTTTTCTTACTTTACTTCCTCACTTTTCTAAATACTTATAACTTCTTTTTATCTCTAAGTTTTAGTAATTCTAAAAGCTGAAATTCCATCTTCTTTTCTTACTTTACTTCCTCACTTTTCTAAATACTTATAACTTCTTTTTATCTCTAAGTTTTAGTAATTCTAAAGCTGAAATTCCATCTTCTTTTCTTACTTTACTTCCTCACTTTTCTAAATACTCATAACTTCTTTTTATCTCTAAGTTTTAGTAACTCTAAAAGCTGAAATTCCATCTTCTTTTCTTACTTTACTTCCTCACTTTTCTAAATACTTATAACTTCTTTTTATCTCTAAGTTTTAGTAATTCTAAAAGCTGAAATTCCATCTTCTTTTCTTACTTTACTTCCTCACTTTTCTAAATACTTATAACTTCTTCTTATCTCTAAGTTTAAGTAACTCTAAAAGCTGAAATTCCATCTTCTTTTCTTACTTTACTTCCTCACTTTTCTAAATACTTATAACTTCTTTTTATCTATAAGTTTTAGTAACTCTAAAAGCTGAAATTCCATCTTCTTTTCTTACTTTACTTCCTCACTTTTCTAAATACTTATAACTTCTTTTTATCTCTAAGTTTAAGTAACTCTAAAAGCTGAAATTCCATCTTCTTTTCTTACTTTACTTCCTCACTTTTCTAAATACTCATAACTTCTTTTTATCTCTAAGTTTTAGTAATTCTAAAAGCTGAAATTCCATCTTCTTTTCTTACTTTACTTCCTCACTTTTCTAAATACTTATAACTTCTTTTTATCTCTAAGTTTTAGTAACTCTAAAAGCTGAAATTCCATCTTCTTTTCTTACTTTACTTCCCTCACTTTTCTAAATACTCATAACTTCTTTTTATCTCTAAGTTTTAGTAACTCTAAAAGCTGAAATTCCATCTTCTTTTCTTACTTTACTTCCTCACTTTTCTAAATACTTATAACTTCCTTTTATCTCTAAGTTTTAGTAACTCTAAAAGCTGAAATTCCATCTTCTTTTCTTACTTTACTTCCTCACTTTTCTAAATACTTATAACTTCTTTTTATCTCTAAGTTTTAGTAATTCTAAAAGCTGAAATTCCATCTTCTTTTCTTACTTTACTTCCTCACTTTTCTAAATACTCATAACTTCTTTTTATCTCTAAGTTTTAGTAATTCTAAAAGCTGAAATTCCATCTTCTTTTCTTACTTTACTTCCTCACTTTTCTAAATACTTATAACTTCTTTTTATCTCTAAGTTTTAGTAACTCTAAAAGCTGAAATTCCATCTTCTTTTCTTACTTTACTTCCTCACTTTTCTAAATACTTATAACTTCTTTTTATCTCTAAGTTTTATTAACTCTAAAAGCTGAAATTCCATCTTCTTTTCTTACTTTACTTCCTCACTTTTCTAAATACTCATAACTTCTTTTTATCTCTAAGTTTAAGTAACTCTAAAAGCTGAAATTCCATCTTCTTTTCTTACTTTACTTCCTCACTTTTCTAAATACTTATAACTTCTTTTTATCTCTAAGTTTTAGTAATTCTAAAAGCTGAAATTCCATCTTCTTTTCTTACTTTACTTCCTCACTTTTCTAAATACTTATAACTTCTTTTTATCTCTAAGTTTTAGTAATTCTAAAAGCTGAAATTCCATCTTCTTTTCTTACTTTACTTCCTCACTTTTCTAAATACTTATAACTTCCTTTTATCTCTAAGTTTTAGTAATTCTAAAAGCTGAAATTCCATCTTCTTTTCTTACTTTACTTCCTCACTTTTCTAAATACTTATAACTTCTTCTTATCTCTAAGTTTAAGTAACTCTAAAAGCTGAAATTCCATCTTCTTTTCTTACTTTACTTCCTCACTTTTCTAAATACTTATAACTTCTTTTTATCTATAAGTTTTAGTAACTCTAAAAGCTGAAATTCCATCTTCTTTTCTTACTTTACTTCCTCACTTTTCTAAATACTTATAACTTCTTTTTATCTCTAAGTTTTAGTAATTCTAAAAGCTGAAATTCCATCTTCTTTTCTTACTTTACTTCCTCACTTTTCTAAATACTCATAACTTCTTTTTATCTCTAAGTTTTAGTAACTCTAAAAGCTGAAATTCCATCTTCTTTTCTTACTTTACTTCCTCACTTTTCTAAATACTTATAACTTCTTTTTATCTCTAAGTTTTAGTAATTCTAAAAGCTGAAATTCCATCTTCTTTTCTTACTTTACTTCCTCACTTTTCTAAATACTCATAACTTCTTTTTATCTCTAAGTTTTAGTAACTCTAAAAGCTGAAATTCCATCTTCTTTTCTTACTTTACTTCCTCACTTTTCTAAATACTTATAACTTCTTTTTATCTCTAAGTTTTAGTAATTCTAAAGCTGAAATTCCATCTTCTTTTCTTACTTTACTTCCTCACTTTTCTAAATACTCATAACTTCTTTTTATCTCTAAGTTTAAGTAACTCTAAAGCTGAAATTCCATCTTCTTTTCTTACTTTACTTCCTCACTTTTCTAAATACTCATAACTTCTTTTTATCTCTAAGTTTTAGTAATTCTAAAAGCTGAAATTCCATCTTCTTTTCTTACTTTACTTCCTCACTTTTCTAAATACTTATAACTTCTTTTTATCTCTAAGTTTTAGTAATTCTAAAAGCTGAAATTCCATCTTCTTTTCTTACTTTACTTCCTCACTTTTCTAAATACTTATAACTTCCTTTTATCTCTAAGTTTTAGTAATTCTAAAAGCTGAAATTCCATCTTCTTTTCTTACTTTACTTCCTCACTTTTCTAAATACTTATAACTTCTTCTTATCTCTAAGTTTAAGTAACTCTAAAAGCTGAAATTCCATCTTCTTTTCTTACTTTACTTCCTCACTTTTCTAAATACTTATAACTTCTTTTTATCTATAAGTTTTAGTAACTCTAAAAGCTGAAATTCCATCTTCTTTTCTTACTTTACTTCCTCACTTTTCTAAATACTTATAACTTCTTTTTATCTCTAAGTTTTAGTAATTCTAAAAGCTGAAATTCCATCTTCTTTTCTTACTTTACTTCCTCACTTTTCTAAATACTCATAACTTCTTTTTATCTCTAAGTTTTAGTAACTCTAAAAGCTGAAATTCCATCTTCTTTTCTTACTTTACTTCCTCACTTTTCTAAATACTTATAACTTCTTTTTATCTCTAAGTTTTAGTAATTCTAAAAGCTGAAATTCCATCTTCTTTTCTTACTTTACTTCCTCACTTTTCTAAATACTCATAAACTTCTTTTTATCTCTAAGTTTTAGTAACTCTAAAAGCTGAAATTCCATCTTCTTTTCTTACTTTACTTCCTCACTTTTCTAAATACTTATAACTTCTTTTTATCTCTAAGTTTTAGTAACTCTAAAAGCTGAAATTCCATCTTCTTTTCTTACTTTACTTCCTCACTTTTCTAAATACTTATAACTTCTTTTTATCTCTAAGTTTTAGTAATTCTAAAAGCTGAAATTCCATCTTCTTTTCTTACTTTACTTCCTCACTTTTCTAAATACTTATAACTTCTTTTTATCTCTAAGTTTTAGTAATTCTAAAAGCTGAAATTCCATCTTCTTTTCTTACTTTACTTCCTCACTTTTCTAAATACTCATAACTTCTTTTTATCTCTAAGTTTTAGTAACTCTAAAAGCTGAAATTCCATCTTCTTTTCTTACTTTACTTCCTCACTTTTCTAAATACTTATAACTTCTTTTTATCTCTAAGTTTTAGTAATTCTAAAAGCTGAAATTCCATCTTCTTTTCTTACTTTACTTCCTCACTTTTCTAAATACTCATAACTTCTTTTTATCTCTAAGTTTTAGTAACTCTAAAAGCTGAAATTCCATCTTCTTTTCTTACTTTACTTCCTCACTTTTCTAAATACTTATAACTTCTTTTTATCTCTAAGTTTTAGTAATTCTAAAGCTGAAATTCCATCTTCTTTTCTTACTTTACTTCCTCACTTTTCTAAATACTCATAACTTCTTTTTATCTCTAAGTTTAAGTAACTCTAAAAGCTGAAATTCCATCTTCTTTTCTTACTTTACTTCCTCACTTTTCTAAATACTCATAACTTCTTTTTATCTCTAAGTTTTAGTAATTCTAAAAGCTGAAATTCCATCTTCTTTTCTTACTTTACTTCCTCACTTTTCTAAATACTTATAACTTCTTTTTATCTCTAAGTTTTAGTAATTCTAAAAGCTGAAATTCCATCTTCTTTTCTTACTTTACTTCCTCACTTTTCTAAATACTTATAACTTCCTTTTATCTCTAAGTTTTAGTAATTCTAAAAGCTGAAATTCCATCTTCTTTTCTTACTTTACTTCCTCACTTTTCTAAATACTCATAACTTCTTTTTATCTCTAAGTTTTAGTAACTCTAAAAGCTGAAATTCCATCTTCTTTTCTTACTTTACTTCCTCACTTTTCTAAATACTTATAACTTCTTTTTATCTATAAGTTTTAGTGATTCTAAAAGCTGAAATTCCATCTTCTTTTCTTACTTTACTTCCTCACTTTTCTAAATACTCATAACTAATTTTTATCTCTAAGTTTTAGTAATTCTAAAAGCTGAAATTCCATCTTCTTTCTTACTTTACTTCCTCACTTTTCTAAATACTTATAACTTCTTTTTATCTCTAAGTTTTAGTAATTCTAAAAGCTGAAATTCCATCTTCTTTTCTTACTTTACTTCCTCACTTTTCTAAATACTCATAACTTCTTTTTATCTCTAAGTTTTAGTAACTCTAAAAGCTGAAATTCCATCTTCTTTTCTTACTTTACTTCCTCACTTTTCTAAATACTCATAACTTCTTTTTATCTCTAAGTTTTAGTAACTCTAAAGCTGAAATTCCATCTTCTTTTCTTACTTTACTTCCTCACTTTTCTAAATACTTATAACTTCTTTTTATCTCTAAGTTTTAGTAATTCTAAAAGCTGAAATTCCATCTTCTTTTCTTACTTTACTTCCTCACTTTTCTAAATACTCATAACTTCTTTTTATCTCTAAGTTTTAGTAACTCTAAAAGCTGAAATTCCATCTTCTTTTCTTACTTTACTTCCTCACTTTTCTAAATACTTATAACTTCTTTTTATCTCTAAGTTTTAGTAATTCTAAAAGCTGAAATTCCATCTTCTTTTCTTACTTTACTTCCTCACTTTTCTAAATACTTATAACTTCCTTTTATCTCTAAGTTTTATTAACTCTAAAAGCTGAAATTCCATCTTCTTTTCTTACTTTACTTCCTCACTTTTCTAAATACTTATAACTTCTTTTTATCTCTAAGTTTTAGTAATTCTAAAAGCTGAAATTCCATCTTCTTTTCTTACTTTACTTCCTCACTTTTCTAAATACTCATAACTTCTTTTTATCTCTAAGTTTTAGTAATTCTAAAGCTGAAATTCCATCTTCTTTTCTTACTTTACTTCCTCACTTTTCTAAATACTTATAACTTCTTTTTATCTCTAAGTTTAAGTAACTCTAAAAGCTGAAATTCCATCTTCTTTTCTTACTTTACTTCCTCACTTTTCTAAATACTTATAACTTCTTTTTATCTCTAAGTTTAGAGATAAAAGAAGTTATAAGTATTTAGAAAAGTGAGGAAGTAAAGTAAGAAAAGAAGATGGAATTTCAGCTTTTAGAGTTACTTAAACTTAGAGATAAAAAGAAGTTATAAGTATTTAGAAAAGTGAGGAAGTAAAGTAAGAAAAGAAGATGGAATTTCAGCTTTAGAATTACTAAAACTTAGAGATAAAAAGAAGTTATGAGTATTTAGAAAAGTGAGGAAGTAAAGTAAGAAAAGAAGATGGAATTTCAGCTTTTAGAATTACTAAAACTTAGAGATAAAAAGAAGTTATAAGTATTTAGAAAAGTGAGGAAGTAAAGTAAGAAAAGAAGATGGAATTTCAGCTTTTAGAGTTAATAAAACTTAGAGATAAAAGGAAGTTATAAGTATTTAGAAAAGTGAGGAAGTAAAGTAAGAAAAGAAGATGGAATTTCAGCTTTTAGAATTACTAAAACTTAGAGATAAAAAGAAGTTATAAGTATTTAGAAAAGTGAGGAAGTAAAGTAAGAAAAGAAGATGGAATTTCAGCTTTTAGAGTTACTAAAACTTAGAGATAAAAAGAAGTTATGAGTATTTAGAAAAGTGAGGAAGTAAAGTAAGAAAAGAAGATGGAATTTCAGCTTTTAGAATTACTAAAACTTAGAGATAAAAAGAAGTTATAAGTATTTAGAAAAGTGAGGAAGTAAAGTAAGAAAAGAAGATGGAATTTCAGCTTTTAGAGTTACTAAAACTTAGAGATAAAAAGAAGTTATGAGTATTTAGAAAAGTGAGGAAGTAAAGTAAGAAAAGAAGATGGAATTTCAGCTTTTAGAGTTACTAAAACTTAGAGATAAAAAGAAGTTATGAGTATTTAGAAAAGTGAGGAAGTAAAGTAAGAAAAGAAGATGGAATTTCAGCTTTTAGAATTACTAAAACTTAGAGATAAAAAGAAGTTATAAGTATTTAGAAAAGTGAGGAAGTAAAGTAAGAAAAGAAGATGGAATTTCAGCTTTTAGAATTACTAAAACTTAGAGATAAAAATTAGTTATGAGTATTTAGAAAAGTGAGGAAGTAAAGTAAGAAAAGAAGATGGAATTTCAGCTTTTAGAATCACTAAAACTTATAGATAAAAAGAAGTTATAAGTATTTAGAAAAGTGAGGAAGTAAAGTAAGAAAAGAAGATGGAATTTCAGCTTTTAGAGTTACTAAAACTTAGAGATAAAAAGAAGTTATGAGTATTTAGAAAAGTGAGGAAGTAAAGTAAGAAAAGAAGATGGAATTTCAGCTTTTAGAATTACTAAAACTTAGAGATAAAAGGAAGTTATAAGTATTTAGAAAAGTGAGGAAGTAAAGTAAGAAAAGAAGATGGAATTTCAGCTTTTAGAATTACTAAAACTTAGAGATAAAAAGAAGTTATAAGTATTTAGAAAAGTGAGGAAGTAAAGTAAGAAAAGAAGATGGAATTTCAGCTTTTAGAATTACTAAAACTTAGAGATAAAAAGAAGTTATGAGTATTTAGAAAAGTGAGGAAGTAAAGTAAGAAAAGAAGATGGAATTTCAGCTTTTAGAGTTACTTAAACTTAGAGATAAAAGAAGTTATGAGTATTTAGAAAAGTGAGGAAGTAAAGTAAGAAAAGAAGATGGAATTTCAGCTTTAGAATTACTAAAACTTAGAGATAAAAAGAAGTTATAAGTATTTAGAAAAGTGAGGAAGTAAAGTAAGAAAAGAAGATGGAATTTCAGCTTTTAGAGTTACTAAAACTTAGAGATAAAAAGAAGTTATGAGTATTTAGAAAAGTGAGGAAGTAAAGTAAGAAAAGAAGATGGAATTTCAGCTTTTAGAATTACTAAAACTTAGAGATAAAAGAAGTTATAAGTATTTAGAAAAGTGAGGAAGTAAAGTAAGAAAAGAAGATGGAATTTCAGCTTTTAGAGTTACTAAAACTTAGAGATAAAAAGAAGTTATGAGTATTTAGAAAAGTGAGGAAGTAAAGTAAGAAAAGAAGATGGAATTTCAGCTTTTAGAATTACTAAAACTTAGAGATAAAAAGAAGTTATAAGTATTTAGAAAAGTGAGGAAGTAAAGTAAGAAAAGAAGATGGAATTTCAGCTTTTAGAATTACTAAAACTTAGAGATAAAAAGAAGTTATAAGTATTTAGAAAAGTGAGGAAGTAAAGTAAGAAAAGAAGATGGAATTTCAGCTTTTAGAGTTACTAAAACTTAGAGATAAAAAGAAGTTATAAGTATTTAGAAAAGTGAGGAAGTAAAGTAAGAAAAGAAGATGGAATTTCAGCTTTTAGAGTTACTAAAACTTAGAGATAAAAAGAAGTTATGAGTATTTAGAAAAGTGAGGAAGTAAAGTAAGAAAAGAAGATGGAATTTCAGCTTTTAGAATTACTAAAACTTAGAGATAAAAAGAAGTTATAAGTATTTAGAAAAGTGAGGAAGTAAAGTAAGAAAAGAAGATGGAATTTCAGCTTTTAGAGTTACTAAAACTTAGAGATAAAAAGAAGTTATGAGTATTTAGAAAAGTGAGGAAGTAAAGTAAGAAAAGAAGATGGAATTTCAGCTTTTAGAATTACTAAAACTTAGAGATAAAAAGAAGTTATAAGTATTTAGAAAAGTGAGGAAGTAAAGTAAGAAAAGAAGATGGAATTTCAGCTTTTAGAGTTACTAAAACTTATAGATAAAAAGAAGTTATAAGTATTTAGAAAAGTGAGGAAGTAAAGTAAGAAAAGAAGATGGAATTTCAGCTTTTAGAGTTACTTAAACTTAGAGATAAGAAGAAGTTATAAGTATTTAGAAAAGTGAGGAAGTAAAGTAAGAAAAGAAGATGGAATTTCAGCTTTTAGAATTACTAAAACTTAGAGATAAAAGGAAGTTATAAGTATTTAGAAAAGTGAGGAAGTAAAGTAAGAAAAGAAGATGGAATTTCAGCTTTTAGAATTACTAAAACTTAGAGATAAAAAGAAGTTATAAGTATTTAGAAAAGTGAGGAAGTAAAGTAAGAAAAGAAGATGGAATTTCAGCTTTTAGAATTACTAAAACTTAGAGATAAAAAGAAGTTATGAGTATTTAGAAAAGTGAGGAAGTAAAGTAAGAAAAGAAGATGGAATTTCAGCTTTTAGAGTTACTTAAACTTAGAGATAAAAAGAAGTTATGAGTATTTAGAAAAGTGAGGAAGTAAAGTAAGAAAAGAAGATGGAATTTCAGCTTTAGAATTACTAAAACTTAGAGATAAAAAGAAGTTATAAGTATTTAGAAAAGTGAGGAAGTAAAGTAAGAAAAGAAGATGGAATTTCAGCTTTTAGAGTTACTAAAACTTAGAGATAAAAAGAAGTTATGAGTATTTAGAAAAGTGAGGAAGTAAAGTAAGAAAAGAAGATGGAATTTCAGCTTTTAGAATTACTAAAACTTAGAGATAAAAGAAGTTATAAGTATTTAGAAAAGTGAGGAAGTAAAGTAAGAAAAGAAGATGGAATTTCAGCTTTTAGAGTTACTAAAACTTAGAGATAAAAAGAAGTTATGAGTATTTAGAAAAGTGAGGAAGTAAAGTAAGAAAGAAGATGGAATTTCAGCTTTTAGAATTACTAAAACTTAGAGATAAAAAGAAGTTATAAGTATTTAGAAAAGTGAGGAAGTAAAGTAAGAAAAGAAGATGGAATTTCAGCTTTTAGAGTTACTAAAACTTATAGATAAAAAGAAGTTATAAGTATTTAGAAAAGTGAGGAAGTAAAGTAAGAAAAGAAGATGGAATTTCAGCTTTTAGAGTTACTTAAACTTAGAGATAAGAAGAAGTTATAAGTATTTAGAAAAGTGAGGAAGTAAAGTAAGAAAAGAAGATGGAATTTCAGCTTTTAGAATTACTAAAAACTTAGAGATAAAAGGAAGTTATAAGTATTTAGAAAAGTGAGGAAGTAAAGTAAGAAAAGAAGATGGAATTTCAGCTTTTAGAATTACTAAAACTTAGAGATAAAAAGAAGTTATAAGTATTTAGAAAAGTGAGGAAGTAAAGTAAGAAAAGAAGATGGAATTTCAGCTTTTAGAATTACTAAAACTTAGAGATAAAAGAAGTTATAAGTATTTAGAAAAGTGAGGAAGTAAAGTAAGAAAAGAAGATGGAATTTCAGCTTTTAGAGTTACTTAAACTTAGAGATAAAAAGAAGTTATGAGTATTTAGAAAAGTGAGGAAGTAAAGTAAGAAAAGAAGATGGAATTTCAGCTTTTAGAGTTAATAAAACTTAGAGATAAAAAGAAGTTATAAGTATTTAGAAAAGTGAGGAAGTAAAGTAAGAAAAGAAGATGGAATTTCAGCTTTTAGAGTTACTAAAACTTAGAGATAAAAAGAAGTTATAAGTATTTAGAAAAGTGAGGAAGTAAAGTAAGAAAAGAAGATGGAATTTCAGCTTTTAGAATTACTAAAACTTAGAGATAAAAAGAAGTTATGAGTATTTAGAAAAGTGAGGAAGTAAAGTAAGAAAAGAAGATGGAATTTCAGCTTTTAGAATTACTAAAACTTAGAGATAAAAAGAAGTTATAAGTATTTAGAAAAGTGAGGAAGTAAAGTAAGAAAAGAAGATGGAATTTCAGCTTTTAGAGTTACTAAAACTTAGAGATAAAAGGAAGTTATAAGTATTTAGAAAAGTGAGGAAGTAAAGTAAGAAAAGAAGATGGAATTTCAGCTTTTAGAGTTACTAAAACTTAGAGATAAAAAGAAGTTATGAGTATTTAGAAAAGTGAGGAAGTAAAGTAAGAAAAGAAGATGGAATTTCAGCTTTTAGAGTTACTAAAACTTAGAGATAAAAAGAAGTTATAAGTATTTAGAAAAGTGAGGAAGTAAAGTAAGAAAAGAAGATGGAATTTCAGCTTTTAGAATTACTAAAACTTAGAGATAAAAAGAAGTTATGAGTATTTAGAAAAGTGAGGAAGTAAAGTAAGAAAAGAAGATGGAATTTCAGCTTTTAGAGTTACTTAAACTTAGAGATAAAAAGAAGTTATAAGTATTTAGAAAAGTGAGGAAGTAAAGTAAGAAAAGAAGATGGAATTTCAGCTTTTAGAGTTACTAAAACTTATAGATAAAAAGAAGTTATAAGTATTTAGAAAAGTGAGGAAGTAAAGTAAGAAAAGAAGATGGAATTTCAGCTTTTAGAGTTACTTAAACTTAGAGATAAGAAGAAGTTATAAGTATTTAGAAAAGTGAGGAAGTAAAGTAAGAAAAGAAGATGGAATTTCAGCTTTTAGAATTACTAAAACTTAGAGATAAAAAGAAGTTATAAGTATTTAGAAAAGTGAGGAAGTAAAGTAAGAAAAGAAGATGGAATTTCAGCTTTTAGAGTTACTAAAACTTAGAGATAAAAAGAAGTTATGAGTATTTAGAAAAGTGAGGAAGTAAAGTAAGAAAAGAAGATGGAATTTCAGCTTTTAGAATTACTAAAACTTAGAGATAAAAAGAAGTTATAAGTATTTAGAAAAGTGAGGAAGTAAAGTAAGAAAAGAAGATGGAATTTCAGCTTTTAGAATTACTAAAACTTAGAGATAAAAAGAAGTTATAAGTATTTAGAAAAGTGAGGAAGTAAAGTAAGAAAAGAAGATGGAATTTCAGCTTTTAGAGTTACTAAAACTTAGAGATAAAAAGAAGTTATAAGTATTTAGAAAAGTGAGGAAGTAAAAGTAAGAAAAGAAGATGGAATTTCAGCTTTTTAGAGTTACTAAAACTTAGAGATAAAAAGAAGTTATGAGTATTTAGAAAAGTGAGGAAGTAAAGTAAGAAAAGAAGATGGAATTTCAGCTTTTAGAATTACTAAAACTTAGAGATAAAAAGAAGTTATAAGTATTTAGAAAAGTGAGGAAGTAAAGTAAGAAAAGAAGATGGAATTTCAGCTTTTAGAGTTACTAAAACTTAGAGATAAAAAGAAGTTATGAGTATTTAGAAAAGTGAGGAAGTAAAGTAAGAAAAGAAGATGGAATTTCAGCTTTTAGAATTACTAAAACTTAGAGATAAAAAGAAGTTATAAGTATTTAGAAAAGTGAGGAAGTAAAGTAAGAAAAGAAGATGGAATTTCAGCTTTTAGAGTTACTAAAACTTATAGATAAAAAGAAGTTATAAGTATTAGAAAAGTGAGGAAGTAAAGTAAGAAAAGAAGATGGAATTTCAGCTTTTAGAGTTACTTAAACTTAGAGATAAGAAGAAGTTATAAGTATTAGAAAAGTGAGGAAGTAAAGTAAGAAAAGAAGATGGAATTTCAGCTTTTAGAATTACTAAAACTTAGAGATAAAAGGAAGTTATAAGTATTTAGAAAAGTGAGGAAGTAAAGTAAGAAAAGAAGATGGAATTTCAGCTTTTAGAATTACTAAAACTTAGAGATAAAAAGAAGTTATAAGTATTTAGAAAAGTGAGGAAGTAAAGTAAGAAAAGAAGATGGAATTTCAGCTTTTAGAATTACTAAAACTTAGAGATAAAAAGAAGTTATGAGTATTTAGAAAAGTGAGGAAGTAAAGTAAGAAAAGAAGATGGAATTTCAGCTTTTAGAGTTACTTAAACTTAGAGATAAAAAGAAGTTATGAGTATTTAGAAAAGTGAGGAAGTAAAGTAAGAAAAGAAGATGGAATTTCAGCTTTAGAATTACTAAAACTTAGAGATAAAAAGAAGTTATAAGTATTTAGAAAAGTGAGGAAGTAAAGTAAGAAAAGAAGATGGAATTTCAGCTTTTAGAGTTACTAAAACTTAGAGATAAAAAGAAGTTATGAGTATTTAGAAAAGTGAGGAAGTAAAGTAAGAAAAGAAGATGGAATTTCAGCTTTTAGAATTACTAAAACTTAGAGATAAGAAGAAGTTATAAGTATTTAGAAAAGTGAGGAAGTAAAGTAAGAAAAGAAGATGGAATTTCAGCTTTTAGAGTTACTAAAACTTAGAGATAAAAAGAAGTTATGAGTATTTAGAAAAGTGAGGAAGTAAAGTAAGAAAAGAAGATGGAATTTCAGCTTTTAGAATTACTAAAACTTAGAGATAAAAAGAAGTTATAAGTATTTAGAAAAGTGAGGAAGTAAAGTAAGAAAAGAAGATGGAATTTCAGCTTTTAGAGTTACTAAAACTTATAGATAAAAGAAGTTATAAGTATTTAGAAAAGTGAGGAAGTAAAGTAAGAAAAGAAGATGGAATTTCAGCTTTTAGAGTTACTTAAACTTAGAGATAAGAAGAAGTTATAAGTATTTAGAAAAGTGAGGAAGTAAAGTAAGAAAAGAAGATGGAATTTCAGCTTTTAGAATTACTAAAACTTAGAGATAAAAGGAAGTTATAAGTATTTAGAAAAGTGAGGAAGTAAAGTAAGAAAAGAAGATGGAATTTCAGCTTTTAGAATTACTAAAACTTAGAGATAAAAAGAAGTTATAAGTATTTAGAAAAGTGAGGAAGTAAAGTAAGAAAAGAAGATGGAATTTCAGCTTTTAGAATTACTAAAACTTAGAGATAAAAAGAAGTTATAAGTATTTAGAAAAGTGAGGAAGTAAAGTAAGAAAAGAAGATGGAATTTCAGCTTTTAGAGTTACTTAAACTTAGAGATAAAAAGAAGTTATGAGTATTTAGAAAAGTGAGGAAGTAAAGTAAGAAAAGAAGATGGAATTTCAGCTTTTAGAGTTAATAAAACTTAGAGATAAAAAGAAGTTATAAGTATTTAGAAAAGTGAGGAAGTAAAGTAAGAAAAGAAGATGGAATTTCAGCTTTTAGAGTTACTAAAACTTAGAGATAAAAAGAAGTTATAAGTATTTAGAAAAGTGAGGAAGTAAAGTAAGAAAAGAAGATGGAATTTCAGCTTTTAGAATTACTAAAACTTAGAGATAAAAAGAAGTTATGAGTATTTAGAAAAGTGAGGAAGTAAAGTAAGAAAAGAAGATGGAATTTCAGCTTTTAGAATTACTAAAACTTAGAGATAAAAAGAAGTTATAAGTATTTAGAAAAGTGAGGAAGTAAAGTAAGAAAAGAAGATGGAATTTCAGCTTTTAGAGTTACTAAAACTTAGAGATAAAAGAAGTTATGAGTATTTAGAAAAGTGAGGAAGTAAAGTAAGAAAAGAAGATGGAATTTCAGCTTTTAGAATTACTAAAACTTAGAGATAAAAGGAAGTTATAAGTATTTAGAAAAGTGAGGAAGTAAAGTAAGAAAAGAAGATGGAATTTCAGCTTTTAGAATTACTAAAACTTAGAGATAAAAAGAAGTTATAAGTATTTAGAAAAGTGAGGAAGTAAAGTAAGAAAAGAAGATGGAATTTCAGCTTTTAGAATTACTAAAACTTAGAGATAAAAAGAAGTTATGAGTATTTAGAAAAGTGAGGAAGTAAAGTAAGAAAAGAAGATGGAATTTCAGCTTTTAGAGTTACTTAAACTTAGAGATAAAAAGAAGTTATGAGTATTTAGAAAAGTGAGGAAGTAAAGTAAGAAAAGAAGATGGAATTTCAGCTTTAGAATTACTAAAACTTAGAGATAAAAAGAAGTTATAAGTATTTAGAAAAGTGAGGAAGTAAAGTAAGAAAAGAAGATGGAATTTCAGCTTTTAGAGTTACTAAAACTTAGAGATAAAAGAAGTTATGAGTATTTAGAAAAGTGAGGAAGTAAAGTAAGAAAAGAAGATGGAATTTCAGCTTTTAGAATTACTAAAACTTAGAGATAAAAAGAAGTTATAAGTATTTAGAAAAGTGAGGAAGTAAAGTAAGAAAAGAAGATGGAATTTCAGCTTTTAGAATTACTAAAACTTAGAGATAAAAAGAAGTTATAAGTATTTAGAAAAGTGAGGAAGTAAAGTAAGAAAAGAAGATGGAATTTCAGCTTTTAGAATTACTAAAACTTAGAGATAAAAAGAAGTTATGAGTATTTAGAAAAGTGAGGAAGTAAAGTAAGAAAAGAAGATGGAATTTCAGCTTTTAGAGTTACTAAAACTTAGAGATAAAAGAAGTTATAAGTATTTAGAAAAGTGAGGAAGTTAAGTAAGAAAAGAAGATGGAATTTCAGCTTTTAGAGTTACTAAAACTTAGAGATAAAAAGAAGTTATGAGTATTTAGAAAAGTGAGGAAGTAAAGTAAGAAAAGAAGATGGAATTTCAGCTTTTAGAGTTACTTAAACTTAGAGATAAAAAGAAGTTATGAGTATTTAGAAAAGTGAGGAAGTAAAGTAAGAAAAGAAGATGGAATTTCAGCTTTTAGAGTTACTTAAACTTAGAGATAAAAAGAAGTTATAAGTATTTAGAAAAGTGAGGAAGTAAAGTAAGAAAAGAAGATGGAATTTCAGAATTTAGAATTACTAAAACTTAGAGATAAAAAGAAGTTATGAGTATTTAGAAAAAGTGAGGAAGTAAAGTAAGAAAAGAAGATGGAATTTCAGCTTTTAGAGTTACTTAAACTTAGAGATAAAAAGAAGTTATGAGTATTTAGAAAAGTGAGGAAGTAAAGTAAGAAAGAAGATGGAATTTCAGCTTTTAGAGTTACTTAAACTTAGAGATAAAAAGAAGTTATGAGTATTTAGAAAAGTGAGGAAGTAAAGTAAGAAAAGAAGATGGAATTTCAGCTTTTAGAATTACTAAAACTTATAGATAAAAAGAAGTTATAAGTATTTAGAAAAGTGAGGAAGTAAAGTAAGAAAAGAAGATGGAATTTCAGCTTTTAGAGTTACTTAAACTTAGAGATAAGAAGAAGTTATAAGTATTTAGAAAAGTGAGGAAGTAAAGTAAGAAAAGAAGATGGAATTTCAGCTTTTAGAATTACTAAAACTTAGAGATAAAAGGAAGTTATAAGTATTTAGAAAAGTGAGGAAGTAAAGTAAGAAAAGAAGATGGAATTTCAGAATTTAGAATTACTAAAACTTAGAGATAAAAAGAAGTTATAAGTATTTAGAAAAGTGAGGAAGTAAAGTAAGAAAAGAAGATGGAATTTCAGCTTTTAGAATTACTAAAACTTAGAGATAAAAAGAAGTTATGAGTATTTAGAAAAGTGAGGAAGTAAAGTAAGAAAAGAAGATGGAATTTCAGCTTTTAGAGTTACTTAAACTTAGAGATAAAAAGAAGTTATGAGTATTTAGAAAAGTGAGGAAGTAAAGTAAGAAAAGAAGATGGAATTTCAGCTTTTAGAATTACTAAAACTTAGAGATAAAAATTAGTTAAAAGTATTTAGAAAAGTGAGGAAGTAAAGTAAGAAAGAAGATGGAATTTCAGCTTTTAGAATTACTAAAAACTTAGAGATAAAAGAAGTTATAAGTATTTAGAAAAGTGAGGAAGTAAAGTAAGAAAAGAAGATGGAATTTCAGCTTTTAGAGTTAATAAAACTTAGAGATAAAAGGAAGTTATAAGTATTTAGAAAAGTGAGGAAGTAAAGTAAGAAAAGAAGATGGAATTTCAGCTTTTAGAGTTAATAAAACTTAGAGATAAAAAGAAGTTATAAGTATTTAGAAAAGTGAGGAAGTAAAGTAAGAAAAGAAGATGGAATTTCAGCTTTTAGAGTTACTAAAACTTAGAGATAAAAAGAAGTTATGAGTATTTAGAAAAGTGAGGAAGTAAAGTAAGAAAAGAAGATGGAATTTCAGCTTTTAGAGTTAATAAAACTTAGAGATAAAAAGAAGTTATGAGTATTTAGAAAAGTGAGGAAGTAAAGTAAGAAAAGAAGAT
>CAMPDV010003243.1:0-51133 GCA_946699065.1 Loxodes magnus | reverse complement strand
GTTATGACTAGAGAGTTCGCTAGTATTGTTAATGATACATCTAATAAAGCTCAAGGAACTTATAACCCTAGAAGCTTTAGATAAAAGTTAACATATTTCGCTCCTTAGTTTACTTTAGGAAATCAACATGATTCTCAATAATTTATCAACTTCTTACTTGATGCTGTACACGAAGATCTAAATTAAATAATAGAAAAACCTTATATTAAAGGAATACCTAGTAATGGTAGACCAGATGAAATCGTTTCGTAAGAATGTTGGGATAAACATTCAAGAAGAATAAATCTTTCATAGTAGATTTAATGCATGGACAGCCAAAGTAAACTTTAAAATGTGATTAATGTAAGTAAACATAAGTAACTTTCGATCCTTTTTAAATGTTCCTGTGTAGAAATTCCTAAGTAGCAGCAAGTAAATTTATATGATTGTTTCAGACTTTTATAGAGAGAAGAACATTTAGAAGGAATGAACCAGTTTTATTGTGAAAAATGCAAAAATCACGTAAATGGAACAAAAAGTATTAACTTATATAAGGCTCCTGAAATATTCATTGTTTATTTAAAGAGATTCATTCAAAATGGTTACAATGTTTAAAAAAACGATACGAGCGTTAATTATCCATTAGAATTGAATTTGTAAGAATTTCTACCATCGAGTTACGATTAGTCTACTCAATATGATTTATATGCAGTGGATATTCATTCTGGAACAGTAAGAGGAGGTCATTACTGAGCTTATGCGAAAGTAGACGGAGAATGGTATGAGTTTAATGATTCATGAGTAGGAAAACGTAGCAATGATCAAACTTCAAATGCTTATGTGCTTTTCTACCAAAAACGTAATTGACTTTAGAATTAAACTTTTTAATTTCATAAAATATTAGCTTAAATAATAAATTTAGCAATTTAATTTTAACATAATATTTTACATTAATATTTTTTGATGATTTAACTTTTTTTATTATATAAAATACCTTATTAATATTTTTAAATTTATTTTCAGTATTAATTATTAAGAAAACAATAATTATAATTTATTAGCTTGATATCTACCTTTATTCAGTTAATCACGATTATTCCAAATGCTTTTAATAATAGTTTTTTTTTAGTTTTCTTCAGAATCACTTTTTCATTACATGTCTATTTGTTGTGAATTGCCCCTTCTTTATGACTTGAATTTTTTTTCAGTTTCATTTCCCCCAAACATTAGTTTAATCCTTTTCATTTAAGCATTGGCAATATCTTTAGAATCCGATCTTCATTGAATAATTTTCTCCAAAATTTTTCTCAATTTGCAGTGCAGTATAATTTTTTTGTTTTTTCGATAATTTCTTATTTTCAAATTCTTATTTTTTCTTAAATTATCTGCAATTTCTATATATTTCCCATCTTAAAACGGTAGAAAAAATTTACCTTAAAGTTCTTCAAATCTTTACTTATTTTTCGATAATTAAAAAATTTTTAAACTTTTTTTCTGATTCGAAAAAATTTTTTGATTTCTGTTATTCTATGACCATAAGCTAATTGTGAAGGAAAAGAAGCTATTCAGAGTTATTCTAATTATTAATTTCTTTTATTTTTTGTTCCGTTCTTTTCAATTCTTATTTAAATCAGCATTGAGGCCTTGATATTTAACTCCATTTTAACAATTGGCTTTCATTTTAAAGTAATTGTATAGTATAAGATAGAGATTTGATTCGTTAATTTAGTCCTACAATTACTGTTATATCATTCTGCTTCTGCTTCTAAAAAGTAAATTTCATTGAGAGAATTTTTCTAATCGATTTCCTGCTAATTTTTAGTGGGTTTCTCCTTAGGATTCATTTAATAATCTCTTTATTATAAATAATAAAATGGATTCGGCCGCGGTCAGAAGAACTAGTAGCAACCTGGTGTAGTGTAAACTGCATTACGAGCAATCTCGGACTAGATGTCACAACGGGAAAAGTGAATAAGCTAGAAAGAGACAAGCCTAATTTGCCCAAGAGTTCTCGCTAGAAGTAAGAACTTTTGACTAATGGTATATCAATGGTGCGTAGCTAAAATTTTTAATTAGTTCTTATTAAATCTTAAGGAGGTCTCTTCATGTACTACTATTTTCTTGAGCAGCTTTACCACTATAGATTATTGTAGAAATGATTCACTAAGAAACCCTAAAATCCTAGCATCTTTAAGGTTATTCTTACTCGATTCATCGACTCCCGACTTCTCTCGAATTTTTGTCAAGATTCTTGTTCTTTTTTCACCACAGGGTACTTCCTGATATCAGAGGTTTTTCGTTCTTCTTGTTGATTACTCCTACCTATTTAAATTAGAAGATATATAATAGTTTAAATAAATCATACTGTCATACTTAAATTTATTTCTCTTATCGAATATAACTAAATTAAATAATTCTAAACAAAATTATTTTATATTTAATTATTTATAAAATCCAAGCTAATATTTATTAATATGATTTTAATTTTTTAAGCTAACTATGCGAGTTTTATTATTTTATTTTAATAGAATTTCTAACTTTTTTTTTCCTTTATTTCGATTATTTTCAGTTATCATAAATTTTTATTTTCATTTATTTTCTTTATCACTCTTTCTACTACTCTTTAATAAAACAACTTCAAATAAATTTTCTTTTTAATAAAAGGTGAATTCACTTACTGGTTCCTTTTAATAATTTCTCAAACTATTAAGATAATTAAAATAATTTATACTATATTTAATTAAAAATTTAAGTATTTATTAGTAGTTAAAAATATGATTTTACTTACTTTTTTCAGTTTAATAATTTTCAATTTCATATTAAATTTAGCTATATTTTATTTTATTTTATTTAACTAAAAAACATTTAAAACATTTAAATTATTCAATTTTCTTTATATTCTAAAGATTTATTCTTCATGCTATTATTTTAATAAAATAAAATTTAATATATATGCTAGTTTGAAGAGAAACTAGTAATTTTAAATTTTATTGTGAGGTTTTTGCTTTTTATCTGTTTAAACAAATTTTTTAATTTAAACTTTGATATTTTAATATACTAAGTAACTTTGATGTTAAAGTTGATTGCTTTTTTGATAGAAAAACACATAAGTATTAGAACTTGAGCATTGATACATTTATGGAACCCTAATAAATTAATATTTTTCTTCCAATTTGAGTGTCTTTTGCATATCTCACAATAAATAATCCATTTTTTCTAAATGTTCTTCTCCCAATAAAATCTGAAACAATCCTAAAGATTTATTTAGTCAAAAGTTTATTTTTGCTACTTAGGATTTCAACTCGGTACATTTAAATATGATGGAAAATTACTTAAGTTTACTAGCATTATTCACATTTTATAGTTTATTTTAATTGTCCATACATTAGATTTATTATAAATATTTATTTCTGTCGTAGTGGGAGTTATTACAACTAATTTTTCAATTACCTGACAGTTCTAGTTTATTGAAAATTTATTTTGTAATCATCTTCTATAATTAAATATGGTACCAAAGGGAAAATGGAATAATGAACCAAGACCCAATTTATTATTTTGGCTAAGTTGCCCTTATGTGTTATTTCACAAGGCAATTTTTCAGTTTTATTATTCCGGAAATATATGAAGCTAAGATGGAAAAGCTAGATCTTTGTTTTTTCTTCAATTTTAAATAAGTTTTCATTTTCCCATTCACTCACTTTGTACCTTTTATGATTCCGACTTCTGTATATTCTATTTTTCGATACTGCTCCAGTTAAGTTTTCTATCCTATTCAAACTTGAATACATGTTAAGTATTCAATGAATAGGTCATTTTTGATGTTGTAGAATTACTCTATATTTTTTCTCTGTTGATATTACAAAATTGCTGCACTTCCATTTTGACTATTTCCGAATTGTGTGAGTGTTTCCTTTTTTTTAAATCATATAGTAACTATCAATGTCTGAAGGATTTTCATATTCTCAATATTTTTATCATATTCTTAATTCAGATATCTGAATAATACTTGAATGATTTCATTTTCTTGTATTTCTGCTGACCTGAGTCTTTGGTTGTAGTATTTTTATTCTGAATCTTATTAAAATAGGTAACTCCTACCCTTTTATCAGTTTGAGCTGTGTATTCTCATGCTCATTTTATGGTATTTACTCGCTTTTCTTCTTCCATTATAACGATTTTCGTAGAGCTGTTGTCTAAGTTGATGTTCTAAATTTTTCTTTTTTTGATGGGTTACTTTGTTTTAAAAGTTTTGCCTTTTTTTTAGTGCATTCCTCCTAATAGTTTACAAATTTTGCTATAGAGTTGCTTTTCTTAAGAGTAATATTCAAGACCTGATTTATTTGTAAAGCTCTTTCATGCCTTTGTTAAAGTTACCAAGCAGTCTCAATCCCTACTTTATACGTAATGTGTTTAAGATAATATTTCAATTATTTAAATTTACCAGTTACAAATATCTTTTTCTCTAGTATGAATTTTTTCGGAAGTTGTTAATATCTCATATTCTTAACGAAACTATGATTGATTATATTCAATTTATTTAATTTTATCAAGACTGAATTCTACTCAATGATTAAAAATTACACGAATTTGAAATAACTTACATATACATAAAATCCTTTTTTTCACTATCAAATTGGAAGATACGAATGTTTCTTCTTAACTTTACATTTAAAATTATTTCTTAGATTCTTAGCTTTTATATAATACTAATAATATTAACTTTGAGTTTTATGTTTTAGGGATTTCCAACCCCGTCAAGAGGACAGCACTTCGGGGCTCCCTGCTGTTAAATATAAATGTTTGGGACATCCAATTTTAGCGAGATTGGGAACTCGGGTTTCTCCAGGTTTTCCTTCCTTTTACTTGATATGATTCCATCTTGATCTTGTATATTGAAACATCCGGGTTGCAATACATTCTTTTCATTCTCGCTCTTCTTTTTTCTTCTTTTATCTCTTTTATCCAATAGCTTCTCTATTCCTATTAAAATTTTCAACTTTCCGATAAAAACGTCATATGCTTCCACAGTAGAAACATTTCTTTTTTATTTTGAATTATTTTCCTTGATTTTTTTGCTCTTTCTAGGCTTCGATTTCCATTTGTATAGCTCCAGTTTCGCTTTAATCTTTCTTAAAAGTTTACAGTTTCTCTTCTATTTTTCCGAGTCTGTTATCCAGTTCAGTCTGTTTCTAAAGCTAATTGCAGGATTCGTTAGTCTGACTTTGTGAGGTACTCCAAAAGGCGTTAAGATTTCTTTCCTGGACATAAGTCTTGACTCAATTCCTTCTACTAGGTCTAGCTTTGCCATCAGCATATCATTGTCCTTCTTCAATCTCTTGACCTCTTCCTGGAGGTTCAGTTCACTTTGATGAGCTACTCCATACTCATCTGGCTGATGGAGAACAGACTTCATCTGTTTCCTCGGTTTCTCGCTTGAGGTTGGAGTTTCCGTGTGTATATTCTTCAAGTTGGCTTTCGTTCGTTTTTTTAGATTCTAAGTTGTTAGTTCAGTGTTGGTTAAGGTTGTGATAGAGAAGATTGTTAAGATTATTAAGGCTTGGTTTCTTGCTTCCTCCCTTCCTTTTTGGCTTAGGAAGAGGTGGTATAGAAGCCTGACTTGAAACCTTCAACCTTTTTTTCCTTAGCTTTTATATTTACAATAAATAATGGGACTCTTTTTGTTAATAAAGATAAATTAAGCAACCATTTAGTCTTTTTGATATTTCAAATTTAAAGCTGCATATAACAATCTTTAAAATATAAATATTCGCTTTTTTAAGTCTTAAATTTGCTTACTAATTTAAATTTTTCAATTAAAGAAACCTTTTTAAACTCATCTTTCCAAATTAAATAAACTTTTTCTTATATATGAACTTATCTTTCTTTAAATAATTTAGTTCCATCTTTTAATTATCAAAATATTAATAATATATAGAAAAATATACTTGATATCTAAAGTTTTCATCTATACATTTGAAAAAAATATTTCAAAAGTTAGATAATCATACTTTGCGTTTTCAATTTCTATAACTTTTTTAAGCTATAATTTTTATATGATTCTGTAAATAGAGCAATCCAAACTAGAATATTTTATCTTTTCTAAAGATTTATTTATTTACCATTTTAATAACTTTTGATTGAAAGTTCAAAGTGTCTGTCTCATTTAAAGAAAATATAATGTTGAAAAAGAATTTAGCAAGAGAACATTTTCTTTAACTTGTACTTTCTTTTATTTTATCTTATTTTTAGATAACTGAATTTTTATTAGTTAGTTTAAATAAGATAAACATATTTAAGATAAATAAAGCAAAAAGTGCTAGGTAGGACTAAAATATGTGCTTTCTATTTTAAGTTGCTATCTTAATGATATTTAGTGTAGCTTCTAATATTCAGCTATGATTTTAGTTATTTAGTTTAATTAAAAAAGTCTTTATTTTGATAGAAATTTAATCCCATCTAAAAAAAGAGCAATATTTCATAAGACAATTTTTTTGGATAAAAGAAGACATAAAGCATAATTTCTTTTATATCTAAACTATTTCATTTTTCTCTTTAATTTTTCAAAAAATAATGTATATTTCCTTTAAAATAGGGGTACAGATATCAACTAAATAATACGAGCAAAAAAGATTTTTTGCTTACTAAGATGGTACATGAAAAAGTTAAAAGTTAGATCAATAAGAATCATAATTTCAGAATATAAATCTCTTTATACATAAAACAGAATAGTACAGAGACATTCACTAAGAAAATTAAATAAACTAGCTTTTTTTGTATAATACTTTAATTAAAATTAGAAAATAAGGAAAAAAGAAATATGAAAGCAATTAAGATATAATCATTTATTTTAAAAAATTTGTTGCTTCTATATTTATTAAAAAAAGGCACCTAAGAAATAGAAAACTTCCTTTAGCAAATTTTTATGAAAATTAGAATAATGAAGTAAAATAAAGGAATAGTTGTCTTAACTGAATTGATGTTGATAAGCTCAAGAATCTTTGCTCAATAATAACATCATAAAAAAGTAGAATATAAAATTAACTAAAAGAACAAAAAGTAAAAAAGAAAAAGCTGTAGAAATTTTGGATATAATATTACAAAGAATAGATCATGATATTCTTATGTTAGATGATGATATTAAAAAGACATAATTATAAATTGTATAAAAATTTGAACTAATAGACGAAGTAATTTAAAAAATACAGCAAATGTTTTAATTTCAATTTTCTTAATTTAAAATCAAATAAAGTAACTTTAAGATAAGTATTAATAATAATTATTAATTTAAAAAATCATAAAATTAGTAAGTAAGCATATCATTGGAAATTTAATACAAGCAATAATAATAATATACAAATATAATGAAATTTCATAGAAGAAATATTCGATGCCATAGATTTTAGAATAACCATCAACGGAAAAAATGCCAAAAGAAAACAGAAATTGAAAAAATAAATAAGAAATAAATATTAAAAGAACTTTTCTTCTTTTGACCAGTATCGACAAGATTAGAATATTGGAAGAAGTTCTATAGATCAAGAATACATGAATAGAATAACAATTGGAGAAGAAACCAAAGTAATATTTGGATTATGGGAAGAAGATAAGGAAGACAGACTAACGAAGTACTACGCAATTCTTTAGTTTTGAATGAGATCGATTGGAAGTTAACTGTGAAGCTCAATTCTATGAATAAAACTTAATGTTTTTAATTAAGAGAAAGATATTCGATTTTGACGAAAATAATTAAAAAAATTATCACTCCTTCCAGTTGACAATTTTCTAAAAGATGATTTACAAAAATGTTTGGTTCAAAAATAAAGCTAATCCAAATAAAAATAAAATTCTTAAAAAACACGAAAAAAAATTAATTAAGAAAAGAAATAAGTAACATATTTTTTTAAACTATAGAAAGCAATTCTAAAAATTTTATACAATCTCGATTATTTTTCTCCTTTTATTCCTTTCATACTATGAAATAAAATTTTATTCTTTTAGCAATAATTCTATTAGTTTAAATTAAATTAAAAATTTTATGGATAATGAAATTTTTCCTTAATAGGTCCATAACCCACTGCATTACCTTTTACAGGGTCTCGAACTCGCCGGTGTCTCCACCTAAGTTCACTTCTGAGATTTCTGAATGGTCTTGGAGTTGTCTTTTTTCTTCAAAGCTAACCATCCGAGGAAGGATAAAAATTTGTAAGTTCTTTCCAAATATTTTTTCTTATTTACCAATTCCTCCTACACTTTTTTCATAAGTGGAATAAACTGCCGCATATATAACCTTTTTTCTTGAAAAATTTTTCTGTCGTCATAGGTTATTCTTCTATTACCATTGGATCATTATTTCTTTTTAGGTCTTATTCCTCTAATTTTCCTAGTTTCTTTTTTATGTCCGTTATTTATTAAAATGCGTTTTCATACTTTAAGAAATCTGTTCCCATTTATTCATCAATTCTTACTATATCGCATTCTATTTCTTAATATCTGTTGTTAATGTCCTCTTAGGTCACAAATTCATTATGCGGTCTCTCGTCCTCGACATGATCTTATAAGTCTTATAGCAAACTCATGACGTAATGTTCGAGGTTCTCTACCTTATCAGTGTAATCAAAAATGATTTAAACAAGAGACTTTTTATCTTAGTTCATAAATTATTCGAAGGTGTAACTTTTTTTTGAAATCTTGGAAGGAAATTATTTTTCTTCTGAGATTTTACAATATTATTTCTTTTTTGTCTTTGTTGGAGTTTGTTAGAGATGGAAAGATTGATCTAAGGAGTTACGAGAAGCCTTTTAGTTGAGAAAGACTTTGTTTCATTCCGCCCTCTTTTTTTAGAATAATAATTCTATTAGTTTATTATAGATTGGATTGAAGAATTTTAAAATAATTAAAATAAATTACTCTTTATTTTCTTCGCATACAAATAATTCAAATTAAATAAAATTTATTCCAGAATCTTTACAAAATAATTCATAAAACGTTCAAATAAATTCTTTCATACCATTTAATTAAATTCAAATCTATTTTTTATACAAAGATTTGTATCTATTTTTTTATTTAATTTATTTAATATACTAAATTAAAGTGTTAGTATCTCCGGGGATTTTAAACCCCTTCAATACATACCTCCAGAGTTCGTTCCTTGAGGTTTAAAATAAAAGTTCGGGACTCCCAGTTTTTTTGGAGTTCTGGCACTCCCTTGAAAAAGCCTCCTTCTAAATATTCTTCCATCCTTGTCTACATAAATTCTTGAAAGTTCTCTCCAAATCTCTTCACTGTTTCTTCTCTGTTTATCCAAATATATCTTGCATCTCTTGTATGTGTGGAATTTTGATTTGCACAGGTAGCACAGCTTGACGATCCTTCTGGGAGGAGTTATCTCTAAGGGTTTTGTGTATTCTAGTTCCATTTTATTTTCAGCTAAAGTTTAAGGTTAAATTCTTTTTTCTCCCAAAAGTTTCACTTCGATTTCCTGTTTCATTAATCTTTCTTCATTGTTTTAACTTTTCTATAGTAATTTTTGGTTTTTTTTTCTTTAATATTTAAACTTCTTCTTATAGGTTACGGATAGATTTCATAAGTTATTCTATTATTAGCTATTCATCATTTTTCTATTTCTACATTATTTTTTAGTTACCACTTTTCATGTAGTTGCTTGATCGTGGCTATGGGAGTAAAAAGTCTCGCTTGCTTTAGTCAGTTTCTGTTGATTTAATTTCTTATTCAATTTAAGATTATCTTTATTTTTCTAAATTTGGGGGTTAAAGAGCCTAAGAAAATTATTATATTATTAAAGAAGACGTGGTAGGAGAAGAATTAGAAGTCTCTGGTTTTTTTTTCCTTTTTCTATGGAGCTGGAAAAAAACCCTTCCTGAGACCTTCTGCCATTTTTTATATATCCTATTTTTTTATTTAATTTTAAGTTAATTTATCTAAAATTAAATCTAATTTAATCAGTTTTATAAAAATTTTAAAGATTTGAATATTTATACTTTCTAATTAAAACTAAGCTCAGAAATAATTTTTTTTCTTTTTTTTTGTTTTAGGGAATTCTTTTATTTAAATTCCCAAAATGAAGAATTTTATTATTTAGGAAAAAAGCTAAACTATAAAGTTAAATTTTAGATTTTCAGAGTAGAAAATTTTTTAAAGTCAACTAAATTTTAAATTCGCTTTAATAAGAATTAATTATGTCTTCAAAGCTTGGAATTAGTAATTTTATTTATTTTAGTTACCTTTTAATTCACAAAAGAAATGTTTAAAGGTAAAGGAAAAAAATAATCGAATGCTATTTTTAGTACAATATTTTTGAGTTCCAAGATAATAATTTTTTTTCCTTCCTTAGAAACGAATTTTATTTTATCAATGAAAAAAAATCTTTAAGACACTATATGTTTTTCTGAAAAGTATAATTATAATAAAATCTCAAGTATTCTGCATGATAGATTTAATATATTAATTTTTAATCTACTAATTTATCAAATCATCAATCCTCAATTAAAAATGGGTTAATTTATTTTATTTTCAACTTATAAAATTTTTATTTTATAAGCTTAGATTAATTTTTTTCAACTGCTTTAGAATTTTTCTTAATCTGATTATATTAATTAGTTAAACAAATTATTTTTTAATATACATTTCTTTCTCTTCATCTGTTTCATAAATTTCAGATTGAAAATTTTAACTACTTTAATTTCATTTGCTTGAATCTTTAAAAATGCAATTAAATATGAAGCATAGAAACTAACTAATTCATTTATTTTATAATAACTAGACTGAATACCTACTTATATCTTCAGCTAACTTTTTATTCATATTTTTTATTTTTTTCCTAAGTTCAGATTTTTTCATTAATTTTACTTTCAAAAAATAAATAAAAAGCTATAAAAATCAGCAAAATGAAGAAGATGAAAGATTAAAAAAATTCTATTTTAGAAAATGGTGACGAGAAAATATAGATTTATAAGTTAGCTTGTCGAAAATAAATTCTATTGATTATTCTTATGGCTTTCATAATTTTAAGTATATCATAAATATTCTAATTTTATATTCAACTTTCTTAGTCAAAATTAAAAATGGGAGGGAAAAAAAATAAAAAAAATAAGCAAAAAAATAAAAATGAGAAGAAAAAATAAACATAATGTAATGTTTAATCACCTGAATAGAATGAAAATTAAAGAAATAAAAAGAAGAATGGAAATATAAATGCATAAAAAAAAGTTTAAAAAACAGAAGAAGAATAAAACAATTTAAATTATTTAATTGAAGAAGAAAAAACACAAAAGCTACAGGACAAAACGAGAGAAAGTTTATAGTAATTTGAATAACACTCTTAATTTAAAAATTAAAATTAAAAGTTGAATGAAAAAAATAGAAACAATCTTCCGTAATTTAATAAAGTAGGATTATAAAATTTGGGAAATACTTGTTGAATGAACTCCGCCTTATAGTGTTTATTGCATACATCTCCTTTGGTTAAACACTTTCTTTCTGATGATTGATAATAAAATCTTAATACAAAAAATAAATTTGGAACTGGAGGTGTTATGACTAAAGAATTCGTTAAAATCGTAAACGAAACATCATTCTCTTCTCTATAAGTTTTCCGGCCTATAACTTTTAGATAAAAACTCTTAGATTTTGCTCCATTGTTTACAGAAGAACAATAACATGACTCTTAATAATTTATCAACTTTTTACTCGATGCTCTACATGAAGATTCAAATAAAATATCAGAAAAACCTTATATAGAAGGAAAGTCTTGCTAAGGCAAATCAGAAGAAGAAATTGCTACAGAATGTTGGAATGCACATTTAAAGAGAAATGATTCTAAGATAGTTGAACTTATTCATGGGCAATTTAAATCTTCTCTTACCTGTAAATAATGCAATTATGAATCGATTACATTTGACCCATTCTAAGTATTTTGCCTTGAGATTCCTAAAATTAATAGTCAAAATAAAAAATAACGCAATCTAAATTAATAACAGATAACTCTTTAAGAATGCTTTAGTAATTTAGAAAAAGAAGAAGAGCTAGAAGGGTAGAATTAGTTTCTTTGCTCGACATGTAACAATCAAGTGAATGGAATTAAGAAAATTAATCTTTATAAAGTTCCGGAAGTTTTTATAGTTTATTTGAAAAGATTCAAACAAAATGATTATAAAATTGAAAAAAGTGAAACTTCTGTTAATTATCCAGTATCATTGGATTTAAGTCCTTTTTTGCCATAGAATTACTAAGGAACAAAAATTTATGATTTATACGCTGTTAACAATCACTCTGGGAAGGCAGGAGGAGGACATTATTATGCGTATGCAAAAGTGGATTAAGAATGATATGAATTTAATGATTCTAGAGTAAGCAAATGTACAAGAAGGAAACTTCAAGATGCCTATGCACTATTTTATCAAAGGAGAAGTGAAAATATTAAAGAAAATAATTAACAATAATAATAACCTTAAACATTAATTATAAATTGTAATATGGTTTAAATAATGCAACAAAAGCTTAAAAATGTCAAAATTTAAAATTTTTAAACAAAAAACATAATTCGAGGTATTCAACTACATTTAAGCTAAAGAAGTTTATTAATAAATAAATTATTATCTTAAGATAAATTTTGCATTATATATTTACATTTAATTATGTTCATTTAACATTTTAATTATAATAAATATAAAGTTTTCGATATTTTGAATTCTGGAGCATAATTGCAAAGTTGCATTGAATGTAAATAAAGTTTTGTTTTCAATAAACCTCAATCAAACTTCTTGTTAAAATTTATCTTGCAAATTTACTTGAATATATTCTTAATCCCTTCTCTTCAATTTGAGGAATTCATTTAGCATCTTAAATCGCAGCATTAAGCTTGATCTTTTCTCTTGAACTTATTTACTTTTGATCTTACGAGATAAATTGAAAAGCCTGTAATTTTCTAAATTATTTTTAGTTTATTTACTTTTCTTAAAGATTCTCGTATATAATTTATATCCAAAAACTTCATATAAATTATATTAGTTTACCTAATAATTTATTTTCCTTTATTTCATTATAATTTATTTTTGAAACTAAAAAAATCTAAATTTTTTGATTAAATCTTACTGAGAATCTGATCTATTACCAAGATATAAATAATTTTCATATTTGCTTAATTTTCTTTTATTTTTGTTCAACTAAAAATTTAATTTTCCTCTCCTTTTTTATCTTTAATTTATCTCGCTTTCTGAAATGTAGTTATAAAGTAATTACAATTAAACATAGTTATTTTCTCCTTAGAATTATGAAATAATACTCAAATTATGCTTAGAAAGCATTTATAAAATAAATTACTAAATAATTTATTCTGCTTTTGCATCATAATTTAAATTATATTATAAAACCTTCATTTAAATACACACTTTTGCCAGTCAATTATATAAAAAATGTGTAAGGCTTAAAAAAATTATATGGAGTTTGTATAAAAATAAAGCCAATTTGATAATATTCGTGGATAAAAATGAGAGTTTATTACTAACTCAAACTTACAATTTGAATAGTTAGATTCAAATCCATTTAAGCAATCCTTTTAGTGAGAATAGTTGCAAGTAAATAAGAATGTAGATGATTATTAACATCCTGAAGAGAATTCGCCTTCTTTAGATTATCCGAAAAAAATTGATTTACCATATTTAACTCTAATGCATAAATGAGTATTTTTGGAATAATAAACTAATAAGAATTTTTATGAAAAATTTCTATTATTTTATTCGCAGTTGAATGTATTGCTATAACTGTAGGTATAACTTTAGCAATAAAATGATATAAACTCCGAGAACAAATAATAAATTTAAAATAGTTCGATATAGTAAAATTAGACTTTAGAAACACTATAATAATGCTTAAATTAATTGATTCCAAAAATAAATTTAATGAAAAATTATTTCATCAAGTTTATTGCCAGATACATGAAACCCAAGAATAAAAATAAAAAAAAATGTACTGGATGTGAAAAATTATAGGCTATTATTTAAAAAATGAAAGAAGATTCTTAAAATAAAAGGGACTAGTATGTATAAACAGATGCATTTAAATAAACACCTCAAAAATAATAAGCTATTCATATATAATTATGTATGCAAGGGATGTAAAATCTAGGAAATACTTGTTGGATGAATGCTGGATTATAATGTCTCTTACATACTATTCCACTTGTAGGATATTTTAAGAATAATTAATGGTAAAATAATCTTAATACAACCAATAAATTTGGAACTGGAGGTGTCATGACAAGAGAGTTCGCTAGTATTGTTAATGATACATCTAATAAAGCTCAAGGAGCTTATAACCCTAGAAGCTTTAGATAAAAGTTAACATATTTCGCTCCTTAGTTTACTTTAGGAAATCAACATGATTCTCAATAGTTTATCAACTTCTTACTTGATGCTCTACACGAAGATCTAAATTAAATAAAAGAAAAACCTTATATTAAAGGAATACCTAGTAATGGTAGACCAGATAAAATAGTTTCGTAAGAATGTTGGGATAAGCATTCAAGAAGAAATAAATCTTTCATAGTAGATTTAATGCATGGATAGTTAAAGTAAACTTTAAAATGTGGTTAATGTAAGTAAACATAAGTAACTTTCGATCCTTTTTAAATGTTCTGTGTTGAGATTCCCAAATAAGAAACAGGAAGAAAAAATTAGCAATAAAGATATCAAATGAACTTACATGATTGTATCAGATTTTTATAGAGAGAAGAACATTTAGAAGGAATGAACCAGTTTTATTGTGAAAAATGCAAAAATCACGTAAATGGGACGAAAAATATTAATTTATATAAGGCTCCTGAAATATTCATTGTTTATTTAAAGAGATTCATTTAAAATGGTTACGATGTTTAAAAAAATGATACGAGCATTAATTATCCATTAGAATTGAATTTATAAGAATTTTTACCAGAATAGTACTAAGAATCAACAGTTTATGATTTATATGCAGTGGATATTCATAGTGGAACAGTAGGAGGAGGACATTATTACGCTTATGCGAAAGTAGACGGAGAATGGTATGAGTTTAATGATTCACGTGTAGGAAAATGTAGCAATGCTCAAACTTCTAATGCATATGTGCTTTTCTATCAGAAACGCAATTGATATGTATATCAAGTTTAATAAACTAATTAATCATTAAAGTTTAAATTTCTTAGCAATTTTTACTTAATTTAAATATCAAAGTATAAACAATATCAATTTTTAAATCCATTTGCTTAATATATTATGTATATAATTTTATCTGTCTTATTAAATTTAAATAATTAATGAAAAAAATAAAAATATTAAATTTTAAGCAATTATAATTTTAAACTGATTAAATTTCCTAGTTATTTAAACTTAAATTATTTAAATTTTTTTGGAAAAAAATTAAATTTTATAAGAATAAAGTTAACACAAAATTAGATTTTAAGGAGTATTATTAAATATATAATTGTATGCATCTAAAGAATAAATGTTAAAAATGAAGAATCTTTTTATAGAAATCAGATGAAATTTTTTTTGTTGGAAAAATATAACAATAATATTGATATTTTGAGATAAATAATTCTAAAGAAAAACTTTAAAAAGTCAAGATAAATTATTTTTTTATTAGCATTAGAAAAAAATGAATATAATTTTATTAGTTGAAGAATTTATAACTAGAAATAAATTTAATTATTTTACAAAAAGATTTTACCCATTCAAATTCATCTTTTTTTAACTTAAAATCTATAGTCAAAAAATAAAATATTTTACCTCGATTTTTAGAAGAGTTTTCAATTTAAAATTCAAGTATTTTCAGTGGATTTTATTGTATTTATACTAAAATTTTATTAATTTATGTAAACTTTCTAAGAAATTATTTACGTTAATTATTAGTTATTTATTAATCATTAAAAAATGTTTGCCTCTCAGTTTAATTTAAGCATATCAAATTTTTTGTTAAAAAATTAGAACAACTTGAGTTAAATATCTACCTCTTATTTGTTCAATAAGTGTAATTTATAGTCTAGTCAGTTCTCTTCAGATCTTTTCGGCTTTTTTCTTTTCAGCTTCATAAATTACGTACAACTGCTAAGTAAATGCTTCTGATAGGGATAATATCACCATTTCTTTTTAGATTATTTTATCTTGTTTATTTTTTATATTTTTGTAGATTCCGATTAATCAATTTCCATTATTTTTGAAGCATATTCATTGGTCAACTGTTTTGCAATTTTTTTGCCTATATTTACTGGCCTTTTTCAGTTTGACAATTCCTTTCTCTTACTGTTTTCTTTAGATTCTTATATCTCCTTTAAATTTTACAATATGACTATTGTTTTTCAAAGATCTCGAATTTTAATAGTTGTCTTTGACAAAGTTCTGCAACTCTTACTTCGTTTACAGCATTTCATCCATTGATGATTAACCTGTATTTCCATTTTTTTAGCTTACTAATGAGTGCAAAGATTATTCTTAGCATGTTCTATTATGTTATTCCTAGGATTTTATCTTTGCTGAAATTCCAAATCTCCATATGGAACTGGAAATTTTTAATTGATTCTATTATTTGCTTATAATTTATTTCTTTGAAGATTTTCAAACAATATAATCTCGATCTGATGTTTCTCAGAGTTCTTGGAGTCATAATTAAGAAACAAGTTTAGATAGAATCTAAAATAGTTCTATATTCGTAAGATGACATAAGGCAAGTGATAAGTTCTCAAACTATTTTTTCAAAATCCTATCTAAAATATTATATCCTTTTTTATTTTTAAATATTAGTTATTTAAATTTTTAATTAATTTTAATTAGTTATAGATAAAATGGTAGAAGGGCTCAAGAAAGGCTTTTATACCACCTCCTAAAAAGGGGAGAAAAAGTAAGAACCCTCATCTCTAACTAACACGTCTTCTTCCTAGAAATAATCTTCTTCTCAAAACCTTCAAGAATAATAGACTCAACTAGGAACTTCAAGGCCAACCTAAAAGATGGGACAAAAGCGCCAAAAGGCTACCTCGATGATGCCAACTGAAGAGGAAGGACCTAGAAAAGTGCTGGAGACGCAAGAAGCAGCAGCCGTGCGAGAGTTTGCGATGCCACAGTTCCAGGAAGAACAGGCATAAATTTTAGTCGCATTCTCTGACCTGAAGGAGGAAGTAAAGAAGCTACGATTAGAGAATAGAGCTCTAAAAAATCAAGTTACTGAGCTCAAGGAATGGAAAGAAAGCTTCTGGGAAGTCTACGATCGAGAGCAAAACACTTTCTTCAGGGAAATGGGATTGTTGCAGCAGAGAACAACTGTGCTTGAAGAGAACAGCAAGTAGCAACAGTAGTAGGAATTCAATGTTAAGACAATTCAAGATCCAATGGACATAGAAGGAGCTATTAATTTACTGAGGAATCCAGACAAGAAATGAATTAGGAATAAACCAAGATGTTTTGTATGCAAACAAACTGGACATAAATATAGACAATGTTAGAAATTGAAATTAATTAAATAATAGTACTGGAATAGAAAATAATAAGAAAAATGATAATACTAATATTAGGATAAGATTAGACGATAATTCTGTAACTAATTTTATCCGTCAGGAGGTCAAATCTACAAACCGAAGTGGTACACAATCCAAGGCGACTGAAGAAAGAGTTCTGAAGGGAGCTGGTTCCAGCCAGGTTATCAAACTGGTCCTGTGAACACGAGGTTGAAAGTCCTCCAAGTTCACTTAACTCCAATTTAAACTTTTTAATTTTAATTTTAATTTTAATTAGTTATTGTTTTAGTAACTAGCTAATACGCATTTTTAATTTTACAATTAAGAATTTATAAAATTATTTAAAGATTCAAATTTGTAAGTAAAGTATTTAATTATTTTAATTAAAATAATATAATATACTTTAATAAAAGAAAGCAAATCAAAAAATGGCAGGCATTCGATAGGCTTTATTACCATCTCCTCATAAGTCAAAAAAAAAGTTCAAGGTGTCATTTATTATAACCTCATTCTTTTAAATAATCTTTAATAAGAAATAACTTAATAAATAAAAACAGACAAGGGCAGATTATTTCAAATACGGCTGAAAATGCAAGGAAATAACAAGAAATAATAATGCACCAGGCCGGGCGTGAGTTCTACCTTGAAAAGAAGAAAGTAGATATTGCACGACTAGCTTTAAATGGGATCAATCTCGAGGAAGAAGTTCAAAAAATAAATACTTTGAATGAAAATCTTGTCCCGAAACTAGAATAAAAAAGCAAAGAGAGTACTTGAATGAGGTAAGGATAATGAACTATGAAAGGGAAATGGCAGCCTTTTAAAGTTTCAGAAAGAATAGAACAGACAAATAATATAACTGACAGAATAAATCAAAGAATAAGAAGATAAGTCACCAAAGACTGATTTAAGGGAACTTGGATCAATATAAACGGAGATCGTAAAATCTTCAATATTATAAATAATATAGAAAAAATAAAAAACTATGCTACTACTAAAATAAATAACATTTATGAAGAAAGAGTCCCGCCTTTTAGATACTTGAGTAATAATCATTAAAATAGTAAGATAAAATAGAATAAATTACATGAGGAATGAGATTTGATGCCAAGAAGAATGAAAAAGTATACAAACTGAAACGAAATCTGGAAGCGACGAAAATTGAAGAACAGATGATACGGAATACCTTGGGATGAACAGAAAAGGAAGAATAGTAAGATTCGCAAGTTCCAGAACTCGATACTAATTACTTGAAAAGTTATTTTAAGTAGTGATCTTAAGAGGTACTATAAAAATTTTAATTCATATATTCATATATATAGAATTTTAATAACTTTTGTCTTTTTATAAAAATAAAAAATGCTAACATATATAAAGCTCATGCACATGCAAGGGAACAGTTTTCTAATTTGTTAATCTGTTCGCTACTCAAGAGTAGAGAACTTTTTAAAGAAACATTTTCTTTTCCCAGAAAATCTATTGATATAAAAAATATAAAAAAATACCTATAGAAAAAATATTCTGCTTTATATTTGATTCCAATTAAATAAATCTAAAAGACTTTTAGATGAAAAATTTAGAATCTAATAACCAAAATAAAAATTCTAAATATTCTTTAAGTTTTATTAAATAAAAATTGATAGATATAGTTTTAAATTAGATATATTTTGCATAATTTTAAAACTATTATGTTCTAAATTATTTTGGTTTTAAAAGTTTAAACTGATCTTAAATTTTATGATATTTTCAATTTTATTTTCTCTACTTAAATTAGATATTTATTTTGTTTATATTAAATTTTGATTTATTTTCAAATTTATAAAAAAACAATCAAAATTGTTTTAATGTTCCTGCTCAAAAAATAAGGAAAAATATTTGATAGTGAAAAAGAAGTCAATAAAAGAATAGAATTGCTGGTAATTATTTATGATTAGACTATGTAATTTAGTTACAAAAGGCTATTAATAAATATATTAAAGTATTTATTTAATAACTAGGAGGGTGGCGGGGTAAGATTTTAATTTGTCTGACTATACTACCAATATTTAAGTAGATCCCTGTTAGATCTAAGATTTTGAAGAATAAATCTAGAAATAATCTGGATTTGTAGATGTTTTAGTCTATCATGAATTATTCATTGTATAAAAATGGAAAGCCCTGTTTGTAGATATTGATTAGTAGAATATTACTGTTAAATCAGTTAAGAGGTTCAAAGGACTTAGAACTGAGAGTGTTTGCTAGCTTAAATTTTTAAAGTTAACAATTAATTAATTAATTTTGACTGATTTTACCAAGCGATAAATATACTAACTTTCATACACTTAAAAATGAAAAATTGTTAATTATATATCATTTATTTTTCTTTGCTTTACCTCAACTTAATTTTCAGCAAATTGCCTAAAATCTTTATGAAATTTTCACTTTAATTAACTATAATTAAATATTAAAAAAAGTCAGAACTCAAAACAGGATTCGCGCGGCTCTCAAAATGAATGAGATAAGAAATACTAGAGACAGTGGAAAGAAAAAGGACACAAAAAAGATTCCATAAAGCGAATCTTCCAGTGCATACAAAAAGCCAAGAAAAAGGTTAAAAATATCATGAACTCTGAAGTTTCGAATCTCACCACAGAGTAGTAAGTAAGACATGATTTGCTGATTAAAATATTGCTGAATCTACAAGAATATTTTAAAAAATTAAAGAACTAAAATAGAAAATTAATGGAAAAACTTGAAGAGGAAATAGAATCGAGATTCATGATCTAAGAAAGAGGCTTTAACGCATTTTGAAATATTTTACATGACAATTAAAAAAAAATCATAAAACTAGCAGAAAGAAATGGTCAACAAAATAGAAGAAAACCAGCAAAATTTGCAGTGTTAAAGTGGATCTTAAAGAAAAAGGAAATTACCCAAAATAATCGATGAAGAAAATAACTCAAGATTTAAACCTAAACGAGAAGCAAAAAGATGTTATTATTGTTACTCTCGAAAGCATCTGTGGAAAAGACTAGAAATTTCAAAACTTTAAATAAAAATATTGAAATTAATAGTAGAAGATGGAGAATAGAAAGAAGATACAGTAACAACTAAAAAGAGAAAGAGAAAGATTATATTGTAAAAAATTTGGAAAAGGATACAAGATCAAAGATACCAATCATTTGCTAGGTGAATGGATACCTCAGAGACAGTATTCATCACAAGGTGAAGAGTTGTAGAGACATTTTAACTTTTATATTTAATCTCTAGAACAAGCTAGAGGTTGAAATACCTCCAATAACTTCAAGCCTTTAATTTTGTATTTGTATTTGTATTTTTATTAAATATAATTATATCTTTATAAAATCCTAGAATCAAATAAAAGTTATATTTAAAAGAAAAATGTCTAAAACAATTAGAAAATTATTTCTCCAAATGTCAATTATTTTTAAATAAAAAAAGCAGAAAAATTTTAATTGGAGTGAGAAAAAAAAGATTAAATAAAGAATAAATATAAAAGAAAAAAGCAAAAACTGTAGCAATATTTAGATTTGTAAGATTATAGAATGAGATGCAAAAGAGTAAATAAATATTGAAAAAATAAACCAAAGAGATAAAAGATAATATTTCTCTTACCTTTCTTAAGTTTTAAAAATAAAAATTGTATAATTTTTTAAAATTTAAGAAAAATTGAAAAATTTAAATTTTATAGTTAATTTATTAGGTAATTCTTGAATTTGCATTTCTTCTATGATAAAATAATAAATAGGCATCTTAAATTTTTTTTAATGACATCTTACTTACTCTTGAATCATCAAATTCATATCATTCTTCTCCTACTTTAGCATTAGTATAGTAATGTCCTCCACTTGTACTACCAAAGTGATTATTTACTGCATATAAGTCATAAATTGTTGATTTTTTGAAAAATTCAGGTTAAAATTCTTTAAGATCTAACTCTAAAGGATAATCTACAGGAGTATTGTCTTTTTCAATCGAATAAGTATTTTTTTTGAATCTTTTCAAGTTGATTATAAAAATTTCTGGAACTTTATATAGATTTATTTTCTTTTTTCCATTCACTTAACTTTTACATCTTTCGCAATAAAACTAATTCTATTCTTTTAATTCTTCGTCTTTTTATAAATAATTAAAACATTCTTAGAGAGTTTTTTACTTTTACTAAAATTAATTTTTTCTTCCTGTTTCTTATTTGGGAATCTCAACATAGAACATTTAAAAAGGATCGAAAGCTACTTAAGTTTACTTGCATTAATCACATTTTAAAGTTTATTTTAATTATCCATGCATTAAGTCTACTATAAAGGATTTATTTCTTCTTAAATATTTATCCCAACATTCTTAAGAAACTATTTCATCTGGTCTACCATTACTAGGTATTCCTTTAATATAAGGTTTTTCTATTATTTAATTTAGATCTTCGTGTATAGCATCAAGTAAAAAATTGATAAACTATTGAGAATCATGTTGATTTCCTAAAGTAAACTAAGGAGCGAATTGAGTTAATGCTTATCTAAAAGTTAAAGGGCTAAAAACTCCTTAAGCTTTATTAAATATTATGCTAACAATATTAGCGAACTCTCTGGTCATGACACCTCCAGTTCCAAATTTATTATCTGTGTTAAGACTTTTTTTTCAATTATCAGAAAGAAAGTGTTTGACTAAGGGAAATGTATGTATTAGACATTATAATCCAGCATTCATCCAACAAGTATTTCCCAGATTTTGAATTCCTTAAAGACTTAATTGTGTTGTATTATTTCTAAGTCTTTAAATCGTTTGCATTTATGTTTCTTCTATTTATTATAAGTAAAAAGATTAACGTTATTTTTATTACAAACTATTCTTTGTTACTTTTAACTTTTCTTCTTCAATTTACAAATTTTTAATGTTTCAATTATCCTACATATTTTACCTGCTTAGATATGAATTTTCGTCAACTCCATAATTTTCTTATTATCGTTATTGTTATTGATATTTAGTGTTTTGCTGATATGATTCTTTGCTTTTTTACTGTTCCTTTTCTTATCAATCAAAATTGGTATTAAGTTTTCTCGTGATTTAATATTCACTTGTTTTTAATTATCGAAACCTATCTTAATACCAAGCTTGATTACTTTAACCTTTTTGTTTATTTTAGTTATATTGATTTAATTTTCATTCTTGTTCATATCTTTCTTTAAGCTTTAGATAATCAAACTGCTAAGGGGTATTAAACGGATAATTTAAATTATTATTATTTTTTTCTTACTTATATTAATTTTAATTTACATCATTCCATTTTAATCTTCAATCTTCTGATCCTTATCTAGTTTATCTCTATAATATGGCTTTAGGATACAAAGTAATTTAAGGATTTTATTAATAAAGTATGCTTTTTTTAATATCCTGTTACTCAATTTATACCTTAAACTAAGATTACGATTCTTACTAATAATTTTTATTTTAAAGATCATTCAAATAAGCCTTCATCTAATCTTGCTAATAATTTCTCCTAATATCATTAATTTATTAATATTAGTTAATATAAGCAGCTTGACTTACATTTCTAAACGCATGAGGCTAAGATCCATAAGTAGTTTAATAACTTTATGCAAATGCTCTTCCTCTTCTTTCACTATTTACATCACTATAAGGTAAACAGTATGAACCTATATTTGTTCTATACATTTTTATTACAACTAACTAAATAATTTAGTATTTAAATTTAATTTTAAAAGCTACTATCATAACTAAAGACCAATCTAATTAGCATTCTAACTTTCTTTCAGTATAAATTATTATATAATTTACATTTAAGAAAAAAAAGCTTTATAAAAGTTTTTTATTTCTCCTTTTTCAATTACCTAGAAAATTTTTGGGAAAGTAAATTAAAATAATGATACCGAAAATATTATAACTTTATCTTTAAAATTTAATAAAAATGTCCTAATTTATAACTCTCAAGAAAAATAAAAAAGAAATATTAAATTATAATCCATTTTATAATCTTAAAATATAAAAGTATCAACATAAAATTATTTTACATAGTCATTTATATTGAAATAAATGAAGAGAAATTAGTGATATTACTAAATAAATATTTATGCTACATTTTTTTAGTATAATCAGAATGTGAAGGTATTAAATATAGTTGAAGAGAACAAAATTTTAAATATGTTTAAAATTATTTTTCCTTTATAAACTACTTTGTTTTATTCAAGCTATCTTCTTTTTAATTATGAAAAAGTATACGTTTAAATCGATCTTTGCTTGATTAATTTTTACTCATAGAATAATTTAAAAGAGATACTTGAAATAATTAACTAATTAAGAAATTAGGAGATTATTGTTGATCACTTTTTCAATTAGATTTAAAAATTATTTATTTTAAAAGTAATTTAAAATTTGGGAAATTTATTATGAAATTATTTTTTAATTATAGCGAAAACATGGCCTTCTGTCTTTTCCCACATACAAACTGGCAGAGGGTTTTAAGCACTGGAACCTGTGTCACAGTAGAGTCAACGCTAAGCCTATCTAAGACTCTTGGAAATGAAAGATTAACCTTCTATCTGCTCATGCCAGTAAAAAGAACAGAAGGCTTAATACAATAAAAGTAACTGATAAGAGTCAGTTTTAAGCTTTTCAAAATTAAATGTTTTATTTTCTTGGATGCATTTCAACCTCTTTCCCGCCAGACTCTAGATTGCTCTAGAGGCTAAATATAAAAGTTGTCTCTACGACTCTTCTCCTTGCTATACATAATGTCCTTGAGGTATTCTTATTGAGGTTCTCGAGAGTTAATATCGCTTTTTGTTTCTCGTTTAGGTTTAAATCTTAAGTATTTTTCTCCTTTAATTATTTGGGTAATTTCCTTTAGATCTTTTTGAAGGCTTGTTTTCTTCTACTTTTTCTATCCTTTCTATTTTGTTGACCAATTCTTTCTGCTTCTATTATTCTAGTCTATATTTAAAAATGCGTTAAGGCCTCTTTCTTAGATCATGAATCTCGATTCTATTTCCTCTTCAAGTTTTTCCATTAATTTTCTATTTTAGTTCTTTAATTTTTTTAAATATTCTTGTAGATTCAGCAATATTTTAATCAGCAAATCATATCTTATTTACAACTCTGTGGTAAGATTCGAAACTTCAGAGTTCATGATATTTTTAACCTTTTTCTTGGCTTTTCGTATGCACTGGAAGATTCGTTTAATGGGGTCTTTTTTGGTGTCCTTTTTCTTTCCATTGTTTCTAATATGTCTTATCTCATTCATTTTGAGAGCCGCAAAAATTTCTAATTTTAGCCCAGTCTTATTTTTTATTTTCAAATTTTTAACTCTTAAATTTAGCTGATTTCATAAATCAGATAATTGCTTGTTATCTGAAAACAACTAACTATGAAATTGCAGTTTTAGTATTAGTAGATATTTAAAAAAGAAGAACTTTTATTTGTTTAGAAATGATTGAGATTAAGATAAAATGCAAACAGAAATGAAAGGACAGATTTGCAGTCATAGATATGTTATTTAAGATTACGAATCTAGAGATTAAATAGACGATTTTAATGAATATTATGACGATTCTCGATACTTTTTAATAATACACGACAAGTCCAATAAAGGCAACGCCATAAATATATTATGTTATATAAAGTATTTTTACATTAAACTTGCCTTTGTTTTTGTCAATTAATCATTTGTAATGAACCGGTAAACCTTGATCTTTTCACGAACTTATTTATTTTTATATTTACGAGATTTAATAATAAAAACATTTTATTTAGATCTTATTTTCTATCTCTTTAACTATCTTAAAAGATCTAGTATTAAGTTTATATTGAAAAACTTTTAATAAAGGCTTTATTTAGATTTATTTATTAGCTTCTCTTAATTTATCTATAATTTATTTATTTTAGAAAATAAAAATTATTTTTATTAATCAAATCTTACTGAGAAAAACTGATCTAATATCATCAAACTAAAAGTAGCTTCCATTAGTTGCATTTTCTATATTTTTACTTAATTAAGAATCTAATTTTCTATATTTACCTTTTTTCATCTTTCTGACTAAAATTAAGATTCAAAGTAAAGACAGTTTTTCCATCTTCAACTTATAAAATAATTATTGATTTATCTTTAGAAAGAATTTACAAAATTAATTATTAAAGAATTTCAGTTGCTTTTAATAATAATTTCTATTATATTATAAATCCTCATTTAAATACTTAGTTATGTTTGTCAAATATAAAAAATGTTCTAGCTTGAAAAACTTTTCCTTCGAAAGAAGAAAACTAATTTTAATTTTTAGAGATTATATTGTTTTTTATCTATTAATCATGCAAGCCTTCTTTTTAGTTTGCTTAGTAACCATTAAATCAATCTAAAAAATAATTCCAAAGAAAATAAAGTTAAATAATAAAAAATAATTAATTTTTTATATTTAAATTATGAGAAATAAGTTAAAAAAAATAAAAAGTTATATTGAAATTATTTTAAAGTGTACTAATCAAATTATTTCATTTTTTTCAAATTTAGCATAATATTTAAATCTTATAATTTGCAATTCCAACTAATTAAAATGTTTTTTCAAAATAATAATAAACATATTTCAGTTATAGTTTATAGTATTTAATCTTATCCTTATTCTTTAATTTTTAAATTTTTAAGACTAAGAAAATGTATTTATATTATATTATATTTAACTTTTAAATTTTTAATTTATTAAATAAATAAAATTAGAGAGTACGTAGAATCTCAATGGTACTTAGCTCTTTAATAAAGATTTTTAAAGTTTAAAAATTTTGTTGAAGCCTTCCACAGTGCTAGCATTCCTTTGTGGGTTTTGTCTTTTATAGCGCCGTAATCGAAATTCTCTAAGAAATCTTAGTTTCTAGCATTTTTCATACTTAAATTTCTTGATACCTCTTCAGTCTTGTCTTCTCTTGGTTCCTTCCAAGATTCTTGTTCGGTTCTTCTCATTGGGTACTTCCTGGTAGCAGATCTTGAGTCAATCTCAGTTTGAGGATTGTTCTTCCTTATTTATATATATTTAATAATTTAGACAATTAATTTTAGATATATTCTATTCCTTTTTATTATTTTCAATCCAAAAAATAAAATATATTAAGATACTCAAAATTTAAAGTAAAATATTTAATTTTTTAAGCTAAAATTTTTTAATCTGATGACATAATTTTAGATTTTTAATATTTCTAATTTTTTATTAAAAATATGAAATTTGCAAAGAAAACTAGAAAATAATGCCTAATAAGTTAAGAAATTATAGAGTCCTAGAAAAAGAAATTTAATAAATATAGATAAATAAATAAAAAACTATTTTATAGTATAATGGTATAATTATGTTTTAACAAACACTAAATTTGACATAAAAATAGAAAGATTTCAGTAATAACAGAGTGATTCAATTTCTAAAAATAATAATGAGAGTCTATTTAAATATATAAATAATAGCTAATAAAAAACAGCAAATCTAGATTAATTAAAAATGAATTACCAAACAAATACTACTATAAAACTTAACTCTTTCTAATAATATGCTAAGAATACCTTATTTTATAAATATTTCAATCATTATTCCCTTTTTCAAAAATAAAAAAAGTTGATTGAAAAAATGAAACTATAATTTCTCTCGTTAGCATAATTTTTAAATTATAGGATGAAACCCTCACAAAAGGTTATAAAATTTGATATATTAAAAATTTATTTCATTATAATCAAGAGGGATTTTAAAAAGGAAGAGGACCAGCATCTAAACTTGAATTAAAAGTAAATAATAAACATATTTTGAAACAAACAGGGAGGAAAAATAAATTAATAGTCACAATGATAGACATGTAGAAAATGCACAAACTCATAAAGAGAAAATTACTTTTCGATCAACTTATGAAGTTAAAATACCTCTAGTCATTATAAACACTTTATAATCTCTTTATATCATTTAAATTCATATTTCTTTCATGAAAAAAATAATAAAGTAGTTTCAGTACAATAATGAAGTAATGTAAGGAATTTTATAGAAACCAACAATATCTTTATTGTATTTTGATTTTTAGAAGAAAAAGCATATTTATAAGGATATAAGAGCAATAACTTTGATAAAAGCTTTGCTATGGCGAAAAAGAATTCAAGGATCACATATTGACTAGGAGAAAAGTTATAAAGATTTTAAAACTTTAATATTTATCTTCCAGAACAATCAAGAGATTGATGAGAAAGCGGTTGAAATTCTCCAAGATCGTCAAACATTTAATTTTGTCTTGTCTTACGAAAAACTCTAAACTTTTCAATAGATAAATTAATTTCATTTAGTTAACTTTTTTAATTAGACATTTTTCTAAATTTGCATTTTAAAATTTCATAGTAGATATGAAATAGAATATATCTGCTGGTTTAAATAGTAGTGAAGATGTTTTTGATTATAAGACCTAAGACATTATAATATTCGCTTTTCCACAGTCACTCAGATCTTCTTAGGTTAATCCTGGTCTTTTTAATAGTTAATAAAGAGAAAATTTACTTATAGTTTTAATAAATTAAAGACCATTACTCTAAATAATATCTTTAAATGTTCCAAACATTATATCATTTTTTAATAATATTTATTCTTTTTATATTAATTAAAATATTTTCTTTGAAACAAATAATAGAACTGCTTGCACTTATTAAGAAAGTTATAGATAAATAAGTATACTTACATTTTATTTTTTACTAAGATTTGCTTATGATAATATATGGGTAGCTTTCTTTCGTATATTTTTACTTAAATTTATTTTAGTTAGAACGTCATAGGAATTTAGTATAAAAAACTCAAAAGGAGAATAATAAAAATCAATAGAATTTTTAAGTTTAGTCGCTTTTTTGGTTTGTAATTTTTGGCTAAAAGAGGGCTTACTCTTAATAACTTATTAATCTTCATAATAAAATCTTAAAGCTATTAAAAAATTTTGAATATCACTTGTACAAATTTTAAGAAAAATCAAACAAAGAAAAAATTATCCTTCTCATTGAAAATCGCAAAGATGTGTTTTCTCTAGCTAAAAAATTCTTAACCCTAAAAAATAGAAATAAAATGAATTCTAACCAAAGAAATAAGAAAACTTTGCTGAGTTATGAAATAATTTAGTGTTTAGCAAACATTTAAACTTGAAATAGCATTTGATTGACTTTAGCAACCGAAGAATAAATCAAATATATAAAAATAATTAATAAATTTTAGATAACCATTTTCATGCTTTTAAGGTTTTGAACTTTTCACTTTAAAAAGAGATTAAAAAAATCCAATAAGAAATCCCAAAAGGTAAAGCGTCTGTCCAGATAAAATCAAGGTAGAGCTTTTGAAATATGCAGAATGCTATCTTACTATGATGCTTCACTCTTTTATAAATAATATGCTTAGAATTGGGAGAATACCTGATGAGCTTAACACTTCAGTCATATTTCCAATTTTTAAAAAGGTAATAAAGATGATTGAAAAAATTGGCGTTTAATTTAACTTATCAATTCTAACTGAAGTTTTATGAAATATTTTTACTAAAAGATTATTCAATTTAATTTACTAAAGAGAAAAAAATAAAATGGAAGGTTTCAAAAAGGGTTTCCATACCACCTCCTCGAAGAAAGAGAGGAAACCAGAAGCAAATCTCTGATAATCTTCTTACACTTAACCTTAACCCTTTTCTTAATAATTTAGCTACCTGGAATATAATAGAGCTATGAAGAACGGAAACAGACTCAGAAAAGCATTCATGTGCTTACTATAACGTCGGAGGAGAAGCCTAGAAAACAGGCGAAGTCTGCTTTGCACCAGGAGGTCTCAGAGTTTAACTCTTCTGGCCAGATGAACATGAAACAGCTAATTAAAGCTTTAATAAACCTCCAGGAAGAGGTCAAAAAGCTTAAGAAGGACAATGAGAATCTAATGCATTAACTTAACCTAGCAGAAGGAATAGAGTCAAGGCTCATGTCCTAGGAAAGAGAACTAAGCGCCTTTTGAAACATATCACAAAGTCAGAATAACTAATACTAAAATTAACTTTAGAAACAGACTGAACTGGATAACAGACTTGGAAAAATAGAAGAGAAATTGCAAACATTTAAGAAAGATCAAAGCGAAATTGGAACTATACAAATGGAAATCGAAGCCTAAAAAGAGCAAATCCATCAAGGAAAATAATTAAAAATCAAAAAGAAATGTTTCTGCTGTAGAAGCGTATGACATCTTATCGATATGGAAATTTTAATAGGAATAGAGAAGCTATTGGATAAAAGAGCAATAAAAGAAGGAAAAAGAAGAAGCAAGAATGAAAAGAATGTATTGTAACCCGGATGGTTCAATATACAAGATTAAGATGGAACCAAGGCAAGTAAAAGGAGGGAAAACCAGGAAAAATTCTGAGTTCCCAATCTCGCTAAAATTGGGCAACCCGAACTTTTATATTTAACAGCAAGGAGCATGAACTGCTGTCTTCCTGATAGGGTTGAAAATCCCTAAAACGGAAACATAAATTATTATTATTATTATTATTATTATTTACTAAAGAAACTTAACTCATTCAAACCAAATGGGATTCATAGTAAAAGAGATAATCAACTTACTAGATCTGGATGATCTAATAAATAATAGATATCATCCGCAATAAAGCTTAAGGGAAAGTCAATTTAATAGAAACTTTATTAGATGTCGAAAAATGCTTGGATTCAAAGAGAGGCTGCTATTTGATTAACTTAAAAAATTACATCACCAATATTAATAATTAAAACATTTGAATTGTTCTAAGAAAATCTTAGTTCATCATTTCAGATAGATGAAAAAAATTCTAGAAATCTTTAATATAATAATAAAGTTATGAAGGAAAAATCACGTAAACCCGTGTCAGTTATATTGAGAAATGGAATCGTGACTCGTTATTTAGAAAATAAAGGTAAATTTATAGGATTTAAATACCCATATTAGATAATAGTTTCATATGTAGAGGATGGACAGATGAATTAGTTTTTTATAAAAACTAAAAGAGAATATGAAAGTCTTAATAAATGAAACGAATGGAATTTTTACTTGAACCCATATAAAGATAAATATACCTAAGTAGGAAGCTATCTAAAAAACTAAAAATAAAGAATTAAATTAAATCTGAAGATTGGTGATTAGCCAATAATTTAAAAATAATAACATATTTGGAAATATTTCTGCGCTAAAAAGGAAATTTTAAAAATCATGAAAGAAGCTGCCTTTATATATTTAACTGCTATGAAAAAGCTTTATTTACATTACTATGGTATAAAAAATGTGATTTCTTGACGTTTCAAAACTTTGTGTAGAATTTTCACTCTTCCGAAAGCTGAATTTATGGGGAAATTAGTACCTTAAATGCTTAAAATGGAACCTTTGTTCTGACGAGTAAAATTGATGGAAATATACAATTAATTACAAGGAAAGCTTTCTAAACACAATTATAACATTTAACGAGTCATATTATGAAGATCTGAATTGAATGTCCTTAAAGCACATTATAGCTCTGATATTCTTTAAATAATTTTACAAATAAGAAGGGAAAGTATTGATTATTCATAATCAAATATAGGTACGCTTTTTGAAACAATTGGAAAGAAGGATAAGAGTACTTTGACGACTTAAAAATTTTGGCTACAATCTATAATACTTAATAGGATAATTCAGAACATAATTGCAGTTAAAAATAATTTACTAAACATATTAAAATGTAAATATAGCCTAAATTCTATACAGCTGTAGCCTGAATATTTTAAAGGATGCCTACTGCTAAAATATATACTTAATAATTTAAAAATCTATACTAGTTTCCAGAATTAACTATAATAAACTAGATAAATCATATAACAGAGAAATTATAAGTATATAGAATCCAATCATTCAACTTCCAGAAAGATCTTTAAAACCATCATTTCCTGTTGACAGCACTTTTTGCATCTGTGGAAATTATGATAGTTTCAAGTATATAATAGAATGTAATTACTATTCATATATAAGAGAATGGCTATAGTATAAGATTGGGAATTTTGAAATAAAACGTTTGATTTCTGTTATCAAGCTTATATAAAATATGTTTCTTAGAACTCAAGCAATAAAGATATATTTTTAAATCAAAATATTTCATCTAATTGTAACTTGACCGAAGAATATAATAGAGTTATTTAAAATAGAAAAGAAAGAATAATCCAACGTATTTAAATAAGAAATGCTAATAAAAAGAAAATTAAGTGATGAAACTTTTTAAATTTAAATTTTTTTAATTAAAGAAGAAATTGAGACAATTAAAGATGCCCAAACAACTTTTTAGTTTAAATTTAAATGGATTGACTCTTTAACAATGATAAGGCATACTACCAATTATAAGTGATAAAGAAAATAAATAAGAAAAAGAATAATATTATTTCTAAATCTTTTTATCTCTAAAATATATTAAATCCATAATAAAATATCAAATACAAAAGTATTGCTAAAATAAATATTAAAGTCTTTAGAAGATGTAAATTCCTGTAATACATACAAAGGAAGAATCTTTAAACTTAATACAAATTATGCGAAATTTCTAAAAATTAAAAATAGCTAAAAATATTTTTAAACATTTCCTTAATGTCAAAAAATGAAATAAAAGAGGAAAAGCTTTCTCTCTTTAAATAATAATAATTATCTAAGTAAATTTAATTTAATTTTCTATTAATTTTGAGTTATAAGAACTATATAAAGTTGATTACTTCTAAAAGTAATTTTTTAATAGTTAACTATCTTATATTTGCAACTAATCATATGCTTTAATTATTAATTTTTAACTTTAATGATATGGGATATATAGTTTTGATCTGCAGCTTACTATGAACAGACTCTATGGATAAAGAAGCAATATTCTGGGGACTAGTTTCTGCAAATTGGTATTATCATGCATGAAAATTAAACTACATAATCATATATTTTATGCCTGTTTCAAGGTCAGCAATAGTCCAGGTTATCTTCTGTATCTTGAGAATAATAAGAAGCATCTAAAATGTTTTGAGGTAATCTCAGTCATCTTAAAAATCGTGCTCTTGCAGTTCTTAGGGCTATATTTTGTAATAATACTTTAATTTAAGCATAAGTCTCAAATATTTATTGGCATATCTAATTGGCAGAACTGCTTCTTTAAGAATAAAAACTTTAAATACCTTAGAAATAAATTAATTATTCTAATTTCTCCTTGCAGACACTATGTTTACATTATAATTAGCGAGAGGAAAAAGAAATGTAGGAGCATTTATTTATAAAGAAGGATCTCTTTTAGAGTAAATAAGAGTATTAATAGTAAAATTGAATTAAACATAATTAGATTAATAAACTTATTATAAAATTAATTTATTTAAATATATTTTTAAATTCATATTTGTTGTCTTGCAGCTATTACACATACATCACTTGGATTTCCACATTTCCATTTTTCTTCTTATTTTATGCTTAAGCACACAAAGCAAAAGGCTATTTTGCAATTCAAACAGGTAATGTGCTTACAGTTTTTTTCATGTAAAATAAGTGTTTAGCACTTAGGGCATAATCTTCATTATGGAACGTTTTGTACATTTCCTATTTACTTAGTTCCACATGTTTACATCATCTTATTCAATTCCAATCTTGCGTTTGCTTCTACCATTTTTATTATGAAATTTAGATGACGAGAATAAATAGTCGAAAAAGTAAGTAGAAATCATAAATTATATTAGTTTTATAACGATATTATAAAATAAAAACTTTTATATTGTAATTAAATTCAGAAATATCAAAAAGATAAAATAAAGTTTTCATTATAATATAAATTATTTACGCATATAATTATAAGTTAGTTTTGTAGTTATTATTTTATTTTCTTAAATTTGATTTTATGTATTATGCTTTCTGAAATTAGACTTTATATCATAATTATTTGTTAGTTTTAAGTATTTTTTAACTAATATTTTTTAAGAGAAAATCATATTAGCTCATAAGATTTTTTTCAGAATTTGGTTTTTTTATCGATGATAATATTTTTTGTTTTTATTTAGCAAGTTTCTTCATAAAAGGCTTACATTTACTAATAACTGAATTTTGTATATAATTTTTATAAAATTGAGATGAAGAATATTTTAAGTTTTTATTAAGCAGCTTTTTTGCTTGTTTAGACTGCTCAAAAATATGATATTAACTTTTTTGTTTTAAAGCTTTTACGAATTTTTGTGTTGCTAATATTTTTAATTTTAACATATTTAATCAATCTAATTGATGATTTTTAACTTAATATACTATTTATTTTATAAATTTAATCTATCTTTTTTTTATTTTTAAACCGTCTTTATGAAGAAAATTCTTGCTATTTTCTAAGCATGATGGTTTTTGACTCTTTTTAGCCTTTTTGATGCTGTTTCAATTTAAGTTTCTAATAATCTACTTATTTTGTTTATTTAGATTTCAGTCTTCTTAAGTCTTTTAAACCAAAACTACTAATTTTTTATTTTGGATACTTCTATAATTCAGCCAAACAATTTAACTTCTTCTCTTTCAACCTTTGGCTTTTGAATTTTAATCTAATGCTCTTAAAAGTTTTAACTTTAATAATCTTCAGGATCCTTCCTTCTCATTTAATTCTGGATATTATCAAATTTTAGATTGATTAACTTAAATGAAAATTTATACAATCATAACAGATTTTTTTCAGTACTATATGAAATAAAAATTGCTAAGTTCTTCATTATGATTAATAAAGAAGCTTAATTGATTTATATTGGCTGTTTTTTTATTTTACTTGCTATTCTTTTTAATGATTCTAAGTTATGATAACTAAGAATATCCTATATATGAAATTATCATTTACTTTATATAATAATTTTATTCTAAAATCAAAGTTAAGATATAAAGCAATAATCTAAGACAATTCTTTATCTTAAGTTGAGGAGTGATGTCCTAATGTATAGAGTAAAACAATAAAGACACTTATTTTAAGATGTGCAGGCCTCATAATAATTATTAATGCTAGCTCTTATAATAAAGATAAACTAACTCAAAACTGTATATTTTAGTTTAGATAGATTAAGATTAAATTATTACACTTTCTTGCTGTGAAGCTATCATTAGCTTGCTATTGTTGCTTATTACATTTTATGTGTAATTTTTCTAATTAAAAGCTGTAAGCAATTTAAATTAAGAAATTTAATCCTATCTTTATGTGAATCAGCTAAGCTTATTACTATCTAGAGCTTCATATTTAATATAAAAAATTGTATTTTACAACAGTTAGTTTATTTTAAATTTGGATAGTTGGCTAAATTCTTTTATTTAAACTACCTTCTCATTTTTATCTTAATCTATCAACATTTTATGGAGATATTCTAAAGAGTGAAATAATTTGATCTATTACTAAGAGCAAATATCTTAGAAAGGAATTGAAGCTTATAATTTTTACTGTGGTGGTATATTTTTATTTAGCATTCCTAATCTACTTTTCTTAATTAATATTCCTCTAAATGCTTATGTAAAAACTAGCTATTAAATCAAGGCTAAAGATTCTCTTACTATTCTTTTTTGTAATTTTCATTTAAAAAAATTAATGTAAAAGCTAAAAAATTGCCTCACCGAGAATCGAACTCGGATTGCTGGATTTAAAGTCCAAAGTGCTAACCGTTACACCATGAGGCTTATTTTATAAGTTTTATTGAAGAAAAGCGTTAAAACCATTTTTTTATTCTCTTTTCTTTGATTATTTTGGAATTTTTTATAGGCAAAATTAATTAAAGTATACAGACTTAAAGTAAGAAGAGAAACTGAAAATATATTAATTTTATCTGTAAAAATTACTTAAAAATATTTAAGTTTATAATAATCCTTTTTATAAGCTTTATAATATAAAAGAAAAGTATCAACATAAAACCATTTTATATAATAAATTACATTGAAACTAATGAAGAGAAATTAGTGATATTACAAAATAAATATTTATATTAGGTATTTTGAGTATAATCATATAGTGAAGGTGTTAAATTTATTTACTTTAAAGAGAATTAAACTAAAATTTTGGACATTTATTTATTATGTTTGATAATTTGCAACTTTAAATATAAAATATTTATTTATTTTATATAAAAATTGCTTCTAATTGTATTTTAATTACTTACATATTAAATCTACTTTATAAGATTTTTTCTTTTTAAATATTTCTGCTTTTTCACTTAAGAAACATCTTCATCTTTTCTATTTCTACTTGGATTTCCTTTTATATATGCCTTTCTTCTATCTCATTCGAATCTTCTTGTATAGCATCAATTAAGAAGTTGATAAATTGTAAGGAACCTTTTTTATTTCCTAAAGTAAATTAAAGAGCGAATTATATTAACTTTTATCTTAAAGTTAAAGGACTAAAAAATCTTCTGATATTGTTCAATATTTCACTTACAATATAAACGTATTCTCTATTCATTACACATCCAGTTCCAAATTTATTATTTGTATTAAGATTTTATTTCAATTTTGGGAAAGGAAGCATTTGACTAGAAGATGTGAGCGTATTATACATTATAACCCAGAATTCATCCAACAGGTGTTTCCTAAATTTTACATTACTTAAAGACTTAATTGTTATGAAAATATAATAAGTTAGTCATTCCTACTTTATTATTAGATCTGTTAATTATTTTAAAAAATCGCACATTAGAAATTTTGTTTTTTTAATACTTTTATTAATTAAATTAAATTTCTCTTTTTTAATTGATTAGCTAACTTTATCTTAAATCTCTGATAGTTCTATATTATTTTATTTTTAATGATATGGAAGATTAAATTATTGAAAACTATTATTTTAAATATTCTACTCTTAGTTAATTTATTTATCATTTTTATTCCTTTTTTATAATTTTTGCTCTAATTATAAATATTTTTAGCAAAAAGATAAGCCTAAACCGAGGAAAAAGATACAAGAAAATAGTGCAGTATTATATAAAATAGAATAATAATAACCCTAAATGATTGAAACAGTAATCCCAATGAAAAAGGAAGAGTTTGAACAAAAGTAATAAATTTCAAGAAAAATGCTACATCTGTAGTAACACACAACACCTTTGGAGAAACTATAAATAAAATAAGAAGATCCATAAGAATATTTGGAAAGACCTTACTACCTTTTATCAGGATGTGACGAAAAACAACGAAAGAAACTTAATCAAAAGAAGTAACATAAGCCTAGAATTGAACTGGTTGTAAACTTGAGAGAATCAAATGTCTATTATATACTTGTAGAAATTATAATAAATTAACTAAAAAAAAATGTATTAAAGGGTCTAAATGGATTTTCAGTTTCACATTTTTTCTCTTTAATGTTTTTACTATTTTCCGTTTAGTTTATAGTGAAATACATTGTGAGATAAAAACGTGTTCTGCGTCATTATTCATTATCATAATAGAATATTGATAGATTTCTTTATAATTTTTAATATTTACTTTTTCCATCTTTAAATATCCCTCAATTTTTGACTAAATAAGGAATCGAAACGCAATGATGAAATTTCTTTCATTGATTTTACTTTTAGCTCCATCCATTTCATATATTCATTTTATTATTTGTTTCTTCTCTTTCGATATCAATTTTAACAGTAATTTCTTTTTAAATTTTTCGTGAATGTTTAGTTTGCTTTAATTACTAAGATTAAGTTTCTTTTTTTACTTATTTCAATTTATTCTAATATTTAATTCAATTAAACCAATAAATTTGAAGATCTTTTTCATAGCGCATAAATCTTACTTTGAGGTTTTAGAGTATCTACTCTAATCCTAAATATCTTCCTTAAACTAAGGCAATTATTTTTAGTTTCTCATTCAATAATTTTAATTTTCAACCGTTAGCTTTCTCTCCGATCTTTTGAATTGCTATATTTTTTTAATATGAAGCTTTCCCCAACTTTTAAAAGTCTAGATAATCCTTTGCTTCGCTATCAAATTTTTCCTTAATTTCTCAAATTATTCTTTGATAATCGAAAACCCTTTTCATTAAATATTTTTGGGCTGACTGTCCATTTTTTAATTTTTCTACTTAGATCAGATAAACTATGAATCTGATCATTTCTATCACTAAATTCAGTGGATTATTTCCATAAAATAATAAAAAAGGATATAGCCCACAGTACGAATTGAGCAACAAATAGAGATTAAAATACTAACAATATTGACTATTTGCTTAAAAGTTAAAAGAATTTAAATAAAAACTTATTGAGGAGAAAAAATTCTTAAAATTATAGTCTAAAGCTATAAGGAAGTATTTCTGGTTTATTTAATAAAAATTTAATTTATTTTATAAATATATTTGAATATAGTTTTATAGGTTTAAACTATATAAAATGGTATGAAATTGTACTAGTTGCTTCTGTTGAAAATATTATAAAACTAAGAAAACTAATAAAGCTTAAATCACTGAGATAAATGGAAAAATTAAGATTCTTTCATAAACTGCAGTAAAGATACAACAAGATAGTAACTTTAAAAAAAGGAATATAGCAGCAGATCAGAAATGTAAGAGATAAATTTACTCTAAAAAATGGAATAAAAAAAGATGTCAAATTGAAATTAAGGTTTTCTACAGCAAGGTCATCTGAGCAAGAGAAAGAAAGGAAAACTTAGTGAGGTCAAAAAAATCGAGCAAATCTGATTTCCTAAATCAACAGAAAGTTACATTTATTTTTTGATTCCTCAACAGTCGAATTGACTATAAAGGTTGCTGAAATACGACTTGATGTAACGGAACATAAGTAAATAAACCATATTCTTATGAGAATTGGCACTAAATTGAATATTTAGAAAAAAACTTGAGTAGAATCTGTTCGACGGTCGAGTGGAGCATAAAAATCTCATAGAATGCCTCAAGAACAAAGTAGCACGATAGAATAGCCAGGTAAAACAAAAATCCTCTAAGAGCAAACGAGATTTATCACAAAAATTTCGTCATTTAGGACTCTAAGTAACTAGAGTAAGAGATCCCTCCGTTATCACTACCTTCCCTAGAGACAATACCGCTAATCCGAGTTATGTTATTTCTGCGGAAATGGTTGGTATCTCTAAATAAATGGTTGAAAATTCATGTAAAAACAGAGATAGTATTGGATTTTAGAGCTAAGCTGAAAAAAAGGCTAAAAATCAATAGGAGAAATAACCGTTTTACAACTAACAAAGGTTATTCTGCGACCCAAGTTTTAAGGATTTTTATAAAGTGCTCAGATTTAGGCTTGCACAGAAAAGATCCAAGAGCATATGTTTATCTGCAAGATTTATTTTAAGATTGCTCTTAAAGCGATATACTGACTTAAGGATATCGTACCGGAACAAAAAACACGTCGAAAATAGATCGAAAGTAAAACAGTTTTTAAGTAAAAACTCTTAATTCATTTCAAATTAAAACAAATAGAAGAGAGACTCAATAAATTTATTAATTAATTTCAACTAAAAAGTTTTTGGACCGGAATCTCCTTTCCGATTGCCCGACCCGACTCTCTCTTTTTATGGAATAACGGGGATATCCTGTTGTGCTCCAGGCACAGCTGCTAGGGAGCTCCATCGCTATGAGTATCCAGGCTTCATACCCCTACCAAGAGCGGATAATCTCAAAGACAGCGTTCCCTTCAGAAAATGACTCTGACCAGGGACTTTCTCAGCGACAGGAAAGGAACTTGTTCCTAGCCATAAAACCAGAGAGTGTTGTCACGAAGGTCATTCTCAGCTCCCACCATCTTTTCAATTATACTCAATAAATTTATCTTGGATGACTAAACAGTAGTCTAATAAAACTTAAGCAATGGAGAACATATGGCATTGGGAAGAACTAAAAGTCGGTTTTCACCAATAAGCAGATAAAAATTTTATGATCTGATATGATAAGATAAAATGACACCTTATACGAAACTGGTTATAGTTCAAATAAACTTAAAATAGAGCAAAAAATGTAGTGAAATCTAGTCAAATATATTACTGGAGAAAATATAATTAAGGACAGGATTATAAATAAATAAATAACAGAAGTGAATAATATAAAAATGAGGAAAATGACAAAATTATCTACAGTATGCATAATTTTAAAAGAGCAAATTGATTAGCAGAGTGAGATGAGGACAGAATTGAAGAGAAAGAATAGGAATAAAATTATCAACAATTTCAGAAGCAGCTTGAAAGGCTTTTAAGCAATAATAAATCTAGACTTAAATAAAATCGAGATGAACTTATTATAGAAGAATCACGTTAATCTATTGTAATTATTATTATATAATTTAATTTAAATATATGTCGGATCCTTTCCTTTGGGAGATTTTTGGAGGCACAACAAGGCAAAAGAACAAAGCACTGCTGAGGATTAACTTTAGTAGAAGAATCTAATATCGTAAGAGATTTCTCAATAAAGGATTCACAAAATTCACGAATTCTAATTGTAGAAAAGGCTAAAACTGCAAACCCGTTTTGCATTTAGAGAAATAAACTTTAGAGATGTTAATAATAAAAAATTTGGCATAGTTGCATGCCAATGAGGTGCTATGTACTCTTTAATCCAATATTTTATGACGTAATTTTTCATTTTTATATGATTGTTTTTTCTTTTAATTTTTGTATTTTTCAATTTCAAAAATTTGTAATAATTCTTATTCGACATAAATATATCAATCTTTTTGATTTCGTTTAGTCTCTATGGTTATAATACCTCATCTTATAAATAGTTAATCCATAATTTCTTAAATCTATGAACTTTCTACAATTATAGATTTAACTATTCTTACTTTTCATTAGTTACACATTCTTTTAATATTTTGATCTTGAACCATTTAAATAATTATCTTTCATTTTATCTTTTAAGAAATTTAAAATAAAGATAAAATTTGATCTAAGCGAAAGAAATATTTAACATAATCGAAAAAAAATGCAGTCATAAGTTTAAAATTTAAAGATCAATATTAAAACCTTTAAAAGCGGAAACCTAAAGAATACAATAATTCGAAAAATATTAAGCTTTACATCTGATTCATATCTATATTAAACATATCCTACTTCATTAAAATTTTATCCTATGAAAATATTTTATTTTTGGTTATTAAATTTAAGTTAAAGTTAAAAAGCTTTGTTAAAGCCTTAGTAGTCAGCCATCTGACCCATTCTATCAGCTTGTCTCTATTGTTTGTCTTGAATTCCTACTAGGCTTAGTTAGGCGGTGTAGCACTTCATTAGCGCACCATCCTTTAATATCCTGAATAATTTTGGTCTTGCACTTAGTGTTCCTAATTATTTATCCAAGGATTAAGATTTGAATTAAAGAATTTTTTTCTATAAATTTTTCCGCTTTATGTTGGATATATCCTTAATAGTTTTCTAAAAATATCTTATTTATTCTTTCTTTAAATTTCGCTTAGTTAGTAGCAGTATTTTCATTGGTGTTATTTATTGCACACGTAGCATTTTATTCTTCTTTTAAACTATTATTCCTGTAACACTTATTTAATTTAAATTTACTACTTATTTTAAATAAACGTTTACTGTTTATTTTAATTTGAGGCTTCATTTTCTATTTCCATAGGATCTGGTTAATTCTGTTAAATCGAAAATGGCGTAACCTTAATTTATTATTAAATTTAAAGAATTCTTTGTTCCAATTTGTTTTCTATTTCTTATGATGATTAATATTGTTTCTCAAGTAAAGACGTTATTAGTTTTTCTAATTTTTCTACTTTATCAGGTATCTATTTTTAAACATAAACTCTTTGAATTACTTAGATAATATTTCTATTTGAGTTTGTGTCGGAATTTTTTTTAGTTCTGGATTTCCAAGTGGTTAATGATCGTCATATCAATCATATTTCTCACTTTCACTCATTGTAATTATTTCGCTTTTTTATTTTTTAGAGAATTTTCCTGTTTAAATGTTTTGTTCAAAGTTCTGTTATTTCTTAGAAGCCATTTTATATATATATTTAATAATTAACTTTACTTTTCAAAATTTATGAACATCTTTTATTGTAAAAATTTATTTTTAATCAAGATATCTTAGAGTCTTAAAAAAATCAGCATTCTTTCATCTTCAATTTATTTAACTTTTCTCCTGCTCCTTCATTTCCTTTTAAACATACAAGAATTAAAATCTAAAAGAAAGCAGCATTTTATCAAAGTTTTTAATCGAAAAATTTAAATTTTTTAATTACTATCTTAGAATCAATTGCCATAAATCATAAAGCTTGAATATCCCTAAATCATTTCCAACTTATTATTGAATCTTTCCCTTAAGTGCTTATAATACTTAGATATCATTATTCAGTCAAATGTATCATATTCTGCTTATTTCAATTAAGAATGTCAATAAATAAATAACAGACTAATATTTCCTTCCGAAAGTTTTAAGATTTGGTTCTCATTCTATATATGATAATAATTTCTCTTACATATTGCTTATTAAGTTTTGAATATATTATTTCTGGGAACTAAGACAATTTTGAAATTAATAGAATCTAGTTGTAGTAATTCCATTTATTCTTTGAATTAAATTTCCATAAAGCCAAGTTTGTTTTAGTTTAAAGCATTCTTATCCAATTTATTTAAATTTTTGTTTATTTTTGTTACTTAAATCAATATTATAAAATTGAGACATCATCTTCACATTATTATAGTATTAGTAACTTTTTTTCAGTTATTTAAAAAATTCTTCATATTGTTGATTTGCTTTAATGATTGATGAAGTATTATATGCAATAATACACCAAGGTATGTGGCTTATTTTAAAGGATTTCTATCTTTTAAATTTAAAAACTTAATTTAGTTTCTTTTTCTTCAAAAACTATATAAATAATGTTTAGAAATATTTACTTTTAAGCATGGTCATTTAAAGCTATGTTTGTTTATTAAAATTATGCATAATTTTATTCAATTTAGATAGTAGAATTAAATAATATGTTCATATTCTAATGCAAAACTGCTATCAAAGTTATTGCTCTTATATTCAAATAACTATGTTATTTCTTCTAAATATCAAATCACAATATCAAAGTACAATAAGGATATTATTGGTTCCTATAAGATTCCTTGCATTATCTCATTATTGCACTGAAACTACTTTATTATTTTTTGTCTATAAGAAAATATGAATTTAAGTGATATAAAAAGGTTATAAACCTTTTATAATGCCTAGAGGTATTTTAACCTCATAAGTTAATCAAAAAGTAATTTTTCTCTATGATATTGAAAACTTTTTCTACATCTATCATTATTGCTATTAATTTAGTTTTCTTCTCTTTTTGTTTCGAAATAAATTTATTATCTACTTTTAATCCAAGTTTATATGCTGGTCCTCTTCCTTTTTAAAATCCCTCTTGACTATAATGAAATAAATTTTTAATATATCAAATTTTATAACCTTTTGTGAGGGTTTCATCCTATAATTTTAAAATTGTGCTAATGAGAGAAATTTAGTTTTTTTTTAATCAACTTTTTTTATTTTTGAAAATGGGAATAATTGATTGAAATATTTATAAAATAAGGTATTCTTAGCATATTATTAGAAAGAGTTAAGTTTTATAGTAATATTTGTTTGATAATTCATTTTTAATTAATCTAGATTTGCTGTTTTTTATAAGCTATTATTTATATATTTAAATAGACTCTCATTATTATTTTTAGAAATTAAATAACTCTCTTATTACTGAAATCTTTCTATTTTAATGTAAAATTTAGGAAGTTTATTAAAAACATAATTATACCATTATACAATAAAATAGTTTTTTATTTATTTATATTAATTTCTTTTTCTAGGACTTTATAATTTCTTAACTTATGTAAACATTATTTTCTAGTTTTCTTTGTAAATTTCATGTTTTTAATAAAAATCTAATAGATGCTAATAATCCAAAATTATATCATCAGATTAAAAAAATTATATGTTTTTATTTTTAAAAATAGCATAAAAATTAAAAAATTAGAGTCTTAATATATTTTATGTTTAGGATTGAAAAGAATAAAATTAATAGAATTTATCAAAATTAATTGTCTAAAATATTAAATGTATATAAATATTAGGGAGAAGCAATCCTACAACTGAAAGTCATTTAAGATTTGGTACCAGGAAGTACTCATGGACAAAGAACCGAACAAGAATATTAGTAGGTGCCAAGAGAAGAAAAGACTGAAAAGATATCAAGTAATGCTAATAATGAAAGAAACCGAACACTAAGGTCTCTTAGGGAGCATTCCTATCATAGCCCTATAGAAGACTCACAAAGGAATACTAGCGCTTTGGAAGGCTTCAACAAAAAAATTTTAACTTAAAAAATCTTTATTAAATAGCTGAGCGCCATTGAGGTTCTATGTGCTCTAATCTTATTTATTTAAAAAATTTAAAAGTGAAAATAAATATAAGATGAAACCATTTTCTTAGTCTTAAAAATTAAAAAATTAAAATAATAAAAATTAAGCTAAATATATAAACTATAACTAAAATATTTTATTATTATTTTGAAACAAAATTGTAAAATGTTGGAATTGCAAATTTAAAGATTGAATTATTATGTTAAATTGATAAAAGATTAAATAATTTGATATAGTCCTTTTTAAAATTATTTCAGTATAAATTTTAAATATTTATCTTTATTTTCTTTGGAATTATTTAAATCAGATATCAGAAATAGAATTAAAGTTTCTAACAAAAGTATCTTTACTCTATTATCTAATTTTATAAAGAGATCTATCATTTTTATTTCCTTTAAAAGATTTATAAGATTATATTTTTAATATTGTTCTTTTATTTTTAAGTCAATTCAATTTTAACACTTTATTTACAAACATTTTTATTTTCCAAAAAATTTATTTTTATATCTAAAAGCACTTAAACATTTTAGAATATTAATGACTTATCAATGTAATTTTTATTATTTCATTCTGCTACTTATCTTTTATAAGATAGATAAGATAATTTACTTAATCAAATAATCAAACTTTTATATAGCTTTTTATATTTTACTAGTTCAAATTATTTTGCAGTTTAGAAATTTTAATTTTAAATTTAATGTGTAATAAACTTATTAATTTTGATATACTCTTCAACCATGCTTTTTATAGAAAAGCATATAAGCATTTGAACATTTAGCATTATTACATCTTCCTACATGTGAATCATTGAACTCATACCATTCTCCGTCTACTTTCGCGTAGGCATAATAGTGTCCACCTCCTACTGATCCAGAATGAATATTCACTGCATATAAATCATATTTCGCAGACTAAGAGTAACTCGATGGTAAAAATTCTTATAAATTCAATTCTAATGGATAATTAATACTCATATTATTTTTTATGACGTTATAGCCATTTTATATGAATCTCTTTATATAAACAATGAATATTTCAGGAACCTTATATAAATTAATACTTTTCGTTCCATTTACTTGTTTTTTGCATACTTCACAATAATATTGGTTTTATCCTTCTAAATATTCTTCTTCTTATAAAAATTTGAAACAATCTTCAAGATTTACTTGTTGTGAAGTATTTTTTCTTTCTTGTTATTTGGGAATTTCTGCACAGAACATTTAGAAAGGATCGAAAGTTACTTATGCTTACTAGCATTCATCACATTTAATGGTTTATTTTAATTATCCATGCATTAAGTCTACTATAAAGGATTTATTTCTTCTTAAATATTTATCCCAACATTCTTAAGAAACTATTTCATCTGGTCTACCTCCACTAGGTATTCCTTTAATAAAAGGTTTTTCTTTTATTTAATTTAGATCTTCGTGTATAGCATCAAGTAAGAAGTTAATAAACTATTATGAATCATGTTGTCTTCCTGAAGTAAACAACGGAGCATATTGAATTAATGTTTATCTAAAAATTGAAGGACTAAAAACTTCTTAAGCTTTCTAAGATGTATTGTTAACAATATTAGCGAACTCTCTCGTCATTACACCTCTAGTTCCAAATTTATTGGTTGTATTAAGATTATTTTTTCATTAATTATTCTTAAAGTATCCTACAAGAGGAGTAGTATGTAATAGACATTATAATCCAGAATTCATCCAACAAGTATTTCCTAGATTTTACAATCCTTACATACTTAATTATATATGAACTACTTAAGGCACTTGCGTTGCTTTTTTGTTTGTAATTTAAGATGATTAAACTTATAATCATTATTATTATTAGGAAAGTTTAGAATTTTCTTTATTATTTAGTTTTACTATTTTTGTTTTATCCTACTCAGACTATTTTTAATATGCCTTTAGTTTTTTTTAGTTTTTTTACTTAGACGACTTTTTGTCTTTTTTAGACTAGTGATTGATATCTTTTGGTTAAGGTTTTGATTAATCTTTATTTTATGATTCTAAATCATCAGAAGGATTAAATCTAAATATCTACTGTTTAATATATTTTCCTACCTTTCACAGCGCTTATAAAATTTATTAGATTTATTTTTTTGATACTAAGCAAACTATAAAGAAAGCTAGTACGATCAATAGATAAAAGCAAATATTGTCCCTAAAAAATTAAAATAATTTTCCTTCTTTCTAAGAAAAAAGTTTTTCAAGCCAAAGCATTTTTTATATTTGACTAGCGAAACTGAGTATTTAAAAGAGGATTTATAATATAATAGAAATTATTATTAAAAGAAACATACATTCTTTAATAATTTATTATGTAAGTGCTTTCTAAATATAAATCAATACATTTTTATAAATCTCAGAAGGAAAAGATACCGTTATATAATCGTATCTGCTTTGAATCTAATTTTAGTTAGAAAGATGAAAAGAGGTAAATAAGGAAAATTAAATTCGTAATTAAGTAAAAATATAGGAAAATGAAGCTAATATGGAAATTATCTTTAGATGATGATATTAGATAAGTTTTTCTCAGTAAGATTGAATAAATAAGATTTTTTATTTTCTAAACTAAATAAATTATAAATAAATTAAGAGAAATTAATAAATAGTAGAATCAATAAAAGAAGAAATAAAAATAAAAAGATTAGAATACCAAAGAAAATAATTATGTATATGGTTATTCGAATTTAAAGTAAATATTTCGGATTTAAATTAAATTTATTGCTCAGAATGGAATGATTCACAGATTTATAGAGCATAAGAGAGCTTTTAAATCTTATAGAAGTTTAAGCTTTAATCAATATCTATATAGCTTTAAGAGAATTTTTATATTTTATAATAATAATAAAATGGAAGGAGGTTTCATTAAGATGTTTACAATCAAAGCATGGAAGAAAACCAAAATATTTATTCTTTATATTAAGTTTTAATTATAATAGTCCAATCTTTGTATTTAATATTAAATGAAGTAAAAGAAAAGACAGGACATTAACCAGCCAACTCTTCCATCTTCTCCTCCCAAAAAAGTAAAAAATTACAGAGGAAAGGATCAATATAAAAAATTTTACTTCAAGCAGAGATTGGAGTGGCCTTATCAAAGAATAAATTCTTGAATTTTAGTGGAAGCAGGATAAAAATGACAGAAGGTCACAAGAAGGGATTTTTGCAGGCTCCATAGATAAAGGAGTAAAAACGAGAGACTTCTAATTCTTCATCCACCACATCTCTTTAGTAAAATAATAATTTTCTTAATATTAATAACCTCAACAGTAGAAAACTAGAGACAATCTTAAATAAAATAAGAACTTAAATAAACAGAAACAGAATAAAACGAATAATAAAATGACTTTCTTCCTAAACCAAGACTAAGTAACTATATGAAATCCGATAATGCTAATACAGAAAAATGAAGAATAAATACTAATTGAAACTCTTTTGAAATCTGTTCGAATTCTGTAAGAAGAAGACAAAATATTAAGGTAAGAAAACAAAAAATTATTTGAAAAAAATATAAAAACTGAAGAAAAATTAGTCAAATAAGAAATCAAAGCAAAGCAACTTGGACAAAAAAGACCAGAATCTTTAAACTAAGAAATAAAAATGGAAGTAGAAGACGATAGACAAATAGAAACAACTAATATTAGAAGGATTCTCAAAAGATGTTACCTGTGCTAATCAAGTTTTCATAATTACAAGAGATGCAAGATATACAAGAAACAGATGAAGAGAAACAGCGAAGAAGTATGAAGAGAATTAACAAGAATTTATGTGACGAAGGACGGAAGAATTTACAGAAAGAGAATTTTCCAATCAAGTTCCAGAACTCCGAAAAAACTAAGTGACCCGAACTTTTATTTTAAGTCTCCAGAAGAAATCATTGGTTGGCAGTGGAAATGAGTTTGAAGTTCCTCAAAGCCGCAAACACTTAATTTAGTTTATTATTATTAGTGGAAGCAGAATTTTAAAATAATGTTTTGATGAATTTGAGCAATCATGGAATTGAAAAATATCTTAGAATAACTTCAAAATAATATTAGCTTTCACACTAAGGATGTAAATATACATACACTCTTTTTAATTCCAATGAGAATACGAAACTAAGATGAAAGAACTAGATCAAGATTTATGAGTAATATATTAGCAAAGAGAAAAATATTTAACAAAACAAGAAAAAATAAATCAAAAAGCAAGAGTGAAGAAAATAGAATCAGCTTTACCTCAACTGATTTAACAAAAATCCTAATAATTCGGTAAATCAATTTAGATGGAATTTAAAAAAGTGTAAATCAGATTAAAGACTTTCAAAAAGAAATTCTGCGTATGTATTAGCACAAGACACAAAAAAATGGAAGGCTTCAAAAAGAGTTTCTATACCACCTCCTCGAAGAAGGAAAGGAAACTAGAAGCAAATCTTGGACAGTCTTCTTACGCTTAACCTTGACCTTTTTCTTAATAATCTTAGCTACCTGGAATATAATAGAACTATGAAGAACGGAAACAGACTCAGAAAAGCACTCATTTACTTACTCCAATGTCGGAGGAGAAGCCTAGAAAACAGGCGAAGTCTGCTTTGCACCAGGAGGCCTCAGAGTTTAACCCTTCTGGCCAGATGAACATGGAACAGCTAAGTAAAGTTTAACTAAATCTCCAGGAAGAGGTCAAAAAGCTAAGGAAGTACAATGAAAAGCTAATACAATAACTTAACCTAGCAGAAGGAATAGAGTCAAGGCTCATGTCCTAGGAAAGAGGACTAAGCGACTTTTGAAACATATCATAAAGTCGGAATAGCTAATACTAAAATTAGCTTCAGAAGCAGTCTGAACTGGATAGCAGACTCGGAAAAATAGAAGAGAAATTGTAAACATTTAAGAAAGAGCAGAGTGAAACTGGAACTATACAAATGGAAATCGAAGCCTAAAAAGAGAGAACTCATCAAGGAAAATAATTAAAAATCAAAAAGAAATGTTTCTGCTGTAGAAGCATATGACATCTTATCGATATGGAAATTTTAATAGAAATAAAGAAAATATTGGATAAAAGAGCAAAAAAGGAAGAAAAAAAAGAAGTCAGAATGAAAAGATTGCATTGTAACCCGGATGGTTCAATATACAAGATCAAGATGGAACCAAGGCAAGTAAAAGGAAGGAAAACCTGGAGAAGCCCGAGTTCCCAATCTCGCTAAAATTGGGTGACCCAAATTTTTATATTTAACAGCAAGGAGCATGAACTGCTTCCTCCTGACGGGGTTAAAATCCTAAAGCGGAAAATGTCCAAATAATAGTATTATTATTATTAGCCCAAGACACTTTGGAGAAACTGCAGTTAAATAGACAATCCAAAATAAAATTTTAAAAGGCATAATTATCTTTTGGAAAAATGTGATGCGAAATTATAGAGGAAGAAACCATATGAAGAAGTAACGTAACCCTGCAAATTAAATTGCTTCATCTAAGGAATTTGGAGACTTTTTGCTTTTAGAGAAAAGAACATTCTAAGGAACATTTTATTTTAATAGAAAACCTTTTAATTTAAATTTATTTGTATTTATACAACTTATAATATCTTAAATGAAATTAAAAATATAAAAGCAATAAAATACTATCTTCAAAAAATTAAGCTTAATTTAAATTACTTTAAGTCCAAAAGTAATTTCTTAATAATAGCTTATCATTATAATCTATAAATTATCATTTTAAAGTATTCCATTTTAAATATTGCTAATATTTGTATAAGTTTAAGATTAAACTAAAATAAACAATTTCTTATTTTAGTATTTTATAAACTCATAATTTATTTCTGAATATAACAAAATTAATCTCTATTGATTTAGTCTAAAGTCTATCGTAAATTTTTTATTTTACAGTATTTTTATATTTTAACTACCTTTATATTATAAAAGGCCCTTTTAAAATATAATATGCTATTAGTAGTTAGTGTTGTCGTTTAGCGTAGAAAAATAAAAAGCAAGATTTAAAAATATATACTTTTAATTTAATTTTAACAATATTTATCAAATTTTAAAAAAATGGAAAAACTTGCCAAAGGATAGATGATTCCAGAAAAGAGCCAGAAAGGCTTCCAACCAGCCACCTCTTGCTACCACTCCACATAAGAAAGCAGACAAGCACAAGCATTCTTTGGAGTCCACTTAAATCCCACTTAAGAAACTAAAAACTAACGAGTAAGGATAATGAATAAGGAGATTCACAACCAACGACAACATGAGAAACCTCACTAAAGAACAAATCTGCAGCATGGACTAAAATCAGACCCTTAAACTAATCTTCAGGCTAATAAAGACTATAACAGAGTTTGAAGAAGAAACGCATAAAATAAGACAAGGTCTCATTGCTCACGGAGAAGACGATGAGATTCACATGGTCGACAGAAGAGCCAAGGCAGTCGTCTTCTCATAAGTCCAAAAGCTTGAAAACAACATCTAAACATTGTAACAACAAGATGAAAAGATCTGGTCAAGCTAGAAGAGAGACTATAAAGAATCGAAAAAAGAATAGAAAAAAAATCACTAGTCTCAGCAACAAGATCCAATGGATATAGAATAAATTAAAGTAACAGGATTCAAGAAAATTAAAAAGAAGTGCTACATCTGCTGTAGCACGAAGCCCTTATGAAGAAAATGCCATGAATAAAAATGAATAAAAAAAAATTGTGAAACTACTTTTGGAAGAAAAAGAAAACTTTCATGCCCTCAAGTGAAGGAAAGCTGTGGAGGAAAAAAGATAAAAGCACCATGTAAGACCCTAAACAAATAAGACTACAATTCGACTTAAGACAGAAACCAAGAATATTTAGGAATGTCAAACTATATGATAAACTTTATAAACTTGTAAAGCCTGAAGGCGAACATATTTCCTTAAATTTAAACTTAAATTTAAACAATATTTATCAACTTTAAATTAGTTAAAGTTAAAATATTAATAATGGCATTAACCATAGCAAAAGAGGAATAAATCAGTTTAAATTAAACTTAAAAATAATTATTTGCTGCTTCAATTACATAAATAGTTGAACAGCAGTGTTTTAATAATTAAATTTAAATTTGAACAAATTCAATTCCCCGCAAGGCAACATTAACAATATTTAGGTTAAGTTTCAACAGTAAGTTGATATAATTTCAAAGATCTGAGAGATAAGAATGACAAAATAATAACTAACTCTAAACTTATAATAAATAGCAATTTTAATTTTTATAAGATAAATTATAATAATAAAAATTATAATTTATATAACTTCTCGTCAAGTTTTAAGGTTTAAGGGAATTATTATATAATTTGGCTTCA